>PVIA01005597.1:0-112452 GCA_004024845.1 Tonatia bakeri
TCATATGACAGAGTCTATGTGATCTGGATAACAAGAATAGGGAGTATAGGACCTTGAGTAGTGTGCTAATGGAACACAAGTGATGTGAAGGAAAGTAAATTGGCAATACACTATGAAAGAGAGAACAGGGGAAACCTGTCAAATGATACAATATAACCAGCCAAACAAAGAAGACTATACAGAAAGAAGAGGAATACAAAAATATTATTAAAATAAAAGATGTAAGAATAATGAAAAATAATACAAATATGCAATAATTTTCAAGTTCTCTGTAATAACAAAGTGAAATTTGTCTCACTGCCTCAGCTGTTGGGATTCCCCCTCTTTGGGTCCAACTCTGGTCTTTTCATAGTTTCAGGTATTTTTGTATCACTTTTGGGTATTAAAAAAAAGCAGAAGAAGGAAGAAGAGATAAAATTGGAAAGCAAGGAAGAAAGAGTAAAACAAGAAAGAAGGAAAGAGATGAAAAAGGAATTGAAAGATAAAAAATAATAAAAATTTAAAAATTACTTTAAAAAAAAGCTCTTGTCGGTTTCAAACTGGCCAAACCAGTTTTTCTGGTCTTGCTGGCTGCAGCAGGCTGAGGGGTGATTGGTATGGCTTTTCTCCCTTCCCAATCCCACTCAGTCAGTTTTGCATGCACTCTCGCCAGAGCTAGCCTGGCACATCTCCAAGGTGCATTGGGTGTAGGATCCAGGCCTTCCCGAGAGCACATTTTCCCCCAGGGTTACTGCTGTGGGGTGGGATGCAAGTACGCGTGCACTCAGCCAGACTGCCTCAATCCCACGGGTTCGGGCACACACCCTTCCCAGTGCTATGGGGGTGCACAGGGCCTTCCTTGCAACTTTCCATGCAACCTTGGGATCGCTGCCCAGCTAGATGAGGAGTAGGCCAGAGCAATTGCTTCAGGAGAATTCCCCAAACAGTGTCTCTCTTTTCACTTTTTCTTTTAGAGAAATTAATCCTACTGAAGCTTGTTGCTCTGTACAACGGCCTGGCTTCTCCCACAGGCAATTCTCCAGCCAGACTGGGACTATCGGAGTCAGGGCCCATCACTGTGCAACTCTCAACTCTCCCCAACCAGCGACCACAGATTCTGTGGGTGCTCACAGCCCCTATATGTTTGCCACTTAGTCCTTATTCCCCTCTCTGCCACTGCAAGCAACCAGGTCTGTCCCAGTGCTGCTTAAACCTTGTTTGGCCCAGGAGGAAGCAACTGACCCAGCTCTCTCCCAAGGACCCTATAACAGACCCAGCACGCGCCGGGTCTGGGGCTGCAGCTGCCCTGGTCCCCGAATTGGTCCTTGGGACCTTATTGTCCTGAAGTACTCTCCTTACCATCTGGTTTTTCAGTGTCCACTACAATTTTTGTTCTCTTATTTTCACATATGCGGGGGTACTGTTGGCTGTTTGCTCTATTCCTCCGTAGATCTTCTAGGTATTTCTCCTGTGTGTAGGGGGAAGTGGAATCTGCTCCCTCCTACCTCACTGTCATCTTCCTCCTCTCAGAATTAATATTTCTTTTAGAATAAAAAAGGGAGAAAGCAACAGAGAACTTATAGCTTATCAGACCTTCCCAATTAGAATGGGGAATGGGAGAATAAAAATAAATTCTATCAAGTCAGCAAAAATAACGACTGGAAAAGAGCAGAATAAAATAAATTATAAATGAAGCAAAATGAAGGGAATAAAAATCAAAGCTAATACATATTATCCAGAATTTTCAGATCAATAAACAGACTATTAGACTGTTAAAAGCATTGTATTCTGTGTGGCTCACAAGAAATATACCTAGAGTAGAGTGACAAACATTTAAAATGAGGGAGACACAAAGATACCAGCAAATAAAAGTAAGCAGGCAAGCGAACACAGCAACAGCAGTAATTTCACTATCAGACAAATCTCAGTGTAAAAGCAAAAGCACTTAACAGAATAAGTGGTGGGATAATTAAAAAGATATAATCCATGATAGCATTGTAACAGGCACATATACTTTGTTCTAATAACATAGCAACCAAATCAAATCTCTTATAAATACAATAAAACTTCAGGCAAATACAACTTGAATTTAAAATATGCACATACTTTTAAAATTTTACAGATGTTAGCAAAAATAACAAAGAATAAAGATTTGATTAAGGATATCAGCATTTATTAATTACTTGATTGATTGACTCCTTTCTTTTATCCAAAGAACTTCTACAAAGTTGATTACATCTTTAGCCGAAGAAACAGTCTTGTCAAATTCAAAAATTAAAAGTCAACAATTGAAATATAAAAAAGAGTTCTTAAAAAGTAAGAAAATCTGTTGGTCAGATTAAAAGGAAATCAAAATCAAAATTACAAATTTATTTTTAAAAGGATACAACGAAGAATAGAACTGAATTTAACTGATGTGGAAATGTATTATCTGGGAGCCAGTATTGTTTGATGGGCATACTACCTGGAGCTGTGTGTTTCTGGAAAAATTGCTTAACTTCTCTCTACCTCAGTGTTCTCATCATTGCAAAATGGTGGTAATAACAGCACTCCTCCATAGCTATGTATTAAAGATTAAATACAAATACACATAAAACACCTAGGAGTCTAACACATAATGAGTGTTCTTAAGTGATTTGTATCTAGTTGCCTTCATTTTTTCCTCCATTTACCATCTTTCCTCATTTCTCAACTTCCTCATTTTTAAAATCCTCTAAAATGTGTTTCTATTACTTTGTAATAAAAAATACATAAAAAATGTCTAATGGAGCTATTTTATTGCTAATCATATTATTAATGAAATTCAAAGGAAAAAAGACTTCAACTGAATAAGAAATATAATCCTTAGGTCTGCATAATCTGATATTTATCCTCCTTTCTGCTGGAGGAGGTGCATGAGGGTGGGAGGACGGTACAAACCAACTGAGAATGGTTTAATCTGTGGCTATTCTAAACAGAAAACTGGGCTCAGGCTCTGAGAAGGCTGCCGGCTGGGCCCCCTTATAATTTCTACAAGGAGAGAGGCAGTTTTCTTGGTCTCAGAGAGAGATGTAGCAGGATAGAAAGCAAAAACAGCCTGTAAGACTCCCAGGCCTTTACTTCCAAAAGCCTCATTTCATAAGAAAGAATAGAAGACACTGGTGTACACTTCACCACTCCCAGACTGGGGAGAGCCTACAGAGGAGGGACAGTGAGAGAGGAAGTGCATGATCTGGGAGTCCCAAAACAGGAAACATCCAGGCAGCATGTTTAGCAACTGAAAAGACTCCCAAAAGAACTGGCCATGGAACAGACTAATGCAGGAGCCAGAGCAGGCAACTCCTAGAGGACCTCATACCTGAAGGGGTATGTAAATGCAAAGCAGAGTGCAGGACCCAGGAGGCCATGTCCAGTGAAAAGGCTGATGTCTTGCAGTACCTGAGCTCTAAGGATAGATCACGCAGGGAGCAGGTGGGCAACCCCTACCAGACATCGAGCCTTTGGAAGGCCTGGGATTTTGACACAGTTTTATGTGTCAGAAAACCCCAGAAAAGAGTAATGCAAGGTTTCTGGGTGCCCAACAGAACAAAGGCTCGAAATAAAATTTATTTCAGAAAATAAAGTAATACTTTCTTGCACACTTGAGTTTGCAGAGTTAGACTTACACTTGCCACAGTACTCTTCCGCACCCCCAAGGCAAACCGTTTGCCAGACCGGAGAACCCTGTGACATGCTGCCTAGAACTGATGTGAACTCTTCTCTGGCATCTATAACCACCACTTTCTTAACAGTGATAATAGCTAGGTAAGGATTTCTCTCTAGTGTATCTTGCAACACTTTTAGGAGATAAACCTTGAGGGTATAAGTTCAGTTATGTTGCTTTGTGCTGCACTATGTAACCACCTCTGAGGTCCTTCCATTTTCCTCTCCTTCCCTTCTCCCACTTTGCAGGTAAGGAAATTGAGGATGATAGTAGAAATGATGCCCCTAGTCCACAGAGTGGAGCTGTAACTGCCCAGTGGGGGATGAGGGATGGACAGTCTTTTCTCTTCTTTTGTCCAAGCAGGGTGTTCTTACTCACAGCCCCCAGGACTCAGCCTTCCTCACCCTCCCAGGAGCTAAGGACACCTACAACACAGCCTGAAGACACTGCCCCAAAAGCATGAGTGTGTGTGTGTGTGTGTGTGTGTGTGTGTGTACGCGCGCGCGTGTGCACGTGCGTCTCCTCCCCTCCACTCCTGCCCTCCCTTCCTCCTCTCCATATTCTCTGAGCTGATCCTAGGACTTGACCTATAGCAGGTACTCAATAAATATTTGTTAACACTGATTCCATTCTATGTAATTGGTACATTAACATAATAATTAAATTAACAATAGCATCTATAATTGTTATACAAAGCACTTTGTGTCATCACAGACACTGTATAGATTAGAAAGCCCAGACCCAAGGTCATACACCTAGCAGGGTTTTGAGTCCACACTGTCTCATCAAGATCAAAAACACACTGTATAAAGTGTGATCGCTTTCCTGTAGTTAAAACTGTCTAGTGCCCTTTACATTTGCTCAGTGGAATTAGTTTTCTTCATCTGCCCCAAGGATTAATTTCTAAGACTTTTCCAGATATTTCTGGTTATTATAAAGTCCTGCAGTCATTTGAAGTCATAAAACTCAGTCTTGATTGTGAAATTAGAAGGTCTGGCTTTATGTAATAATCAACACTTTAATCTTAATTTGAAAATAAGACTTACCCTCTTCTGCTAGGATTTCCTGCAGTTACAAAGCTCTCTTCTTTCTCTCCTCTTTCCCTAACTGCTACCTGCTGTTTCTTTTAATTTCTTAATATTTCATATATGGAAGCTTTCAAGCATACACAATAAATCCATCACTCATCTTCAGCAGTTATCACCTCACCAGCTCATGACCAGTATTGTTTCAACTACTCCATCCCCATCAGCTGGCTGCTATTTCTGACCCTGGCCCATCAAGAAGTTAAGAGGGCAGGAAAAGTTCTCATCTGAGTAACAGTGTTGTAAGCTCTTCTGTACTCTTGGGGCCTGGCCAGCATTGAAAGCAGACCTGTTCTTTAATAGGGAGCTTTGGTGAGTTCCCCACAGAATCCTTCTGTAGGTATCTCTTCCCTGCTGTTCCCTTAATGGGGAACAGACACACCTCTGTTTGGGTGAGTGGCTTAATCTCTCTGCAACAACTCAGGAATCTGGTGGCCCACCTCTAGGGCTTTCTGCTGAGGTCCCATCAGCCCTGCAGGCAGCCCTATTGCACAGGAGTGATAATACACAGACCAGCTCCCTCACCTGCCCAGCCTTCTTCTGTTTGGTGGAAAACTGTTAGAGGAGATCATGGAGAGAACATGGCCACTGGTTGACCCATGATCTGGACCCAGGCAATCAAAGGCTCCCGGCCAAACCCTGTCCTTGGAATCTGCATTCCACTTGCCTTCCCCAAGCTAGAAGCTGCCCCAGGCACACAGCCATGAGACAGTAAGTTGGTGTTGAAGCCATCTGGATGGTACACAGGACTGAACCCAGGTAGGGCCTGTATATAAACTTGGAAGATTCTGGTAAACAAATGCAGAGATCTACCACCCTTATGGTCACCCAAGAAAAGCCTCATACATAAGTTTCCTGGCTTATGAATCCTGCCACCCAATTGGGCATGGTTTCCCTCTTTCTTCAGGCCCTTCCTGCCCTCTCTGTGTGTAGGGGCCAGTTGGTGAACCAACACAAATATTCAGGCAGCCCTTGTCATAATAAATTCTAGGATCGTGGACAAGTGTAAACACAGTCACCTCTCCCTTGGGTGGTCCATCTGCAGCAAGCCTATCTCTTATCCTTTACATTTATCCACGAGGGACTTTGATAAGCTCATGGGGTAGTTCTACAACATCTGTTCAGAAGGTATCCAGCCATGTGCTATGAAAAATAGAGACATTTATTGAAGAAGATACAAGATACATGAAACATTGTACATAGGACAATGATGCCTCAGTTCCCTTTAAAGAACTGTGTGAGGTACCTACCTTGGGACCTCACACTGTTCTCCCAGTCACCATCAGCTGCCCCATGGTTATTTTCCTGAATCTCATCAATGGTCTGAAATCTCTTCCCTTTTAAAGGTGACTTTAGCTTTGGGGAAAGGCAGGAGTTGCAGGGTGCCAAACCTGGGCTTTCGGGGGGACTGAGTCACCTGGGTGATTTGATGTCTTGCCAAAAAAGTCTGCATAAGACGTGGTGCATGAGTGGGTGTGTTGTCATGATGAAGTTGCCAATTACCAGTTGCCCATAACTGTGGCCTTATGAATCACCCAAATAGTTTGCATGGAGGAATGTTCAAGTTTAATGCAAAATTTGATGCAGATTTGTTGCTCTACTCACTCAGTCATTTTGAATGCAACAGCCATGCAGTACACATGCTCACTCAGTGGCATCCACCACTCCCACTGACTAGTACAGTGAAGCCATCATTGTTCACACATGCACATTCCAGTTCACTCTCCTTGGCTGTCAGGTTACATCAATGTTGTGCCAGCCATTCTCATCATATTAACAATCACTGGACTTTTTCTGGACAGACCTCATATAGAAGCACATTTAACTCTTCTTAACATGAAGGACAGGCACTCTAACACCTTTCCAAAAAAATATTTCCTCTTCCCTACCTTTTCATACCCATAATGTAATGTAGTTTAAGTGCCTTAACTCGGTGCTACTCAAAGCATGGTCCTAGCAATTTACATAAGTAATTTGTTCTGGATTGTAAGTCAGTGCAGTGGTTCCTTCATCAAAAAGCCTTGCTGTTTAAAAAAAAAAAAAGTGTCAGCTGAATTAAACAATGTGCTAGGGACATTGTTTATTTACTTTCTGGTTCAAGTTCCTTATGTCATGGTAGACCAGGAACAAACAGTTCATGGACTGGTAAACAGTTCTTGGCCATTTACTTTGGAATTTAGCTATGATGGAAGCATCAGAATTCAGCATTTGTTGTTCTGACAAAATTTGGTTCCTCAGTCAAAACTGAGACAGGAAGAATCTCATACACACTGCAGTATGGGTGAAAAGATTAAAGACTTGGACCTACACAGAGAAATTGCAAAGATCCAAACTCTAGAAAGTTTTTTAGGAATGGTCTCTAGTGCTGCTCCTCTGAGATGGTCACTTGCAACTCTGTAAGTGACCTGTTGCCACTTTTCACTGAAACAGACCATGTGGCTTCACACCCATATCCCTGCTTAGCATTTCAGAGCTAGCAGGCCTGATTTCCTTGTATGTGGGTTTTGTCTCACCAAAGAGTATTCTGCCCTCCCACCACACCAACATATGACTTAGGAATTCATATATAAATAGCCAATCTCCCTTGCTCCTTAAAGGGATTACCCTGAGATGCGTGTTGTACATCAAGGAACAGCCAAAAATTCATATCCGCAGCCTGGGAGCTCTCCATAGGGAAGATCCTTCCAGGCTTGCCTCAACTTCTGGGGAGAATTTCACCAAGGAATCTGCACAAGGTTTCAGCTTGGCAATTAGGAGGCCCTTGAGAAAACAATGGGGGACAGGTGCTGCGTTTGCTGGCCTGCCCCATATATGGTATTTCATCAACATGTATTAAAGGCAACTATAGGCAAAGGGCTATCAGAAACCATACTAGGAGAGGCACGTCCTTGTGGTTAACACCATAATTTTTCCAAAGGGATTTAAAGTGAACACTTTGAAACTCCTCACCTAACTCTTCCTGGACAACCCTCTTGGGCTTTCCATTATCCATTATCTAGATCATTCATTGCTGACCTCCAGTTCCAAAGAGGCCCTTTAATTCAGACTCTCAAACCCACTTGCCAAGGTGATGAGTCACCAGTGGTTCAGATACCCACTGTGCCTCTCCCAGTCTCAGCTCCATTTCTCCCCTGCCTTGCTCTGGTTTCACCTCAATGTGCCTGCAGAGGTGGACAGAGCTCCTGAGGATCCTACTCTGGTGAGCAGGTCCAGACTCAAGGCCTGTGCACAGAAACAATGAGGCAGAGGCATGAGCTCAGAAAACTCTCAACTGAGAACAAAACTCGAGCGAAGAGACTGGCAAGAAAACAATGACAGGCAAACATCATCTCAAGGTTTCATGTTGGAGCCTTGACTCGACAGCATGGGAAGGACCCCTGAAAGTAAAAGTAAAGTAAAAATAGGTTTGTTATCTTGAGAAAACCATTTCTTTCTGAGTTTCCTTTTCCTCACCTTGAAAATTCAAACTATAATCTTCTTTGAGGGGCAAAGGGAAAAAGTTTGAGCTGATTTGTGAAAATATTTTTTAAAGGATAGCTTTTTCTACATTTTTTTAAGATTTTATTTATTTTTAGATAGAGGAAAAGGGAGAGAGGAGATAAACATCACTGTGTGGTTGCCTCTCAAGCTCCCCCTACTGGGGACCTGGTCTGCAACCCAGGCATGTGCCCTGACCGGGAATAGAATGGATGACCCTTCAGTTCACAGGCCAGCATTCAGCCCACTGAGCCACACCAGCCAGGGCTGATTTGTGAAAATATTTTGTAAAAATGTAATAAAATGAAAGGGATTGGGTAATATTTGAATACATTCTTATGCTCATATTATTTATCCTCATTTTACATTAATAAGTATGATAATTATATGTTAGTGTCCTTCTAACATACATGAAATTCTTCACAAGCATATCTAAATCTAATCTCTCAGTAAACCCTGCCAGCGGTATCTTCAGAATACATACAGATCCCCCACCTCTCTCCTGTTGTGACCACACTGGCCGAGCTGGTCCAAGACCCCATCCCCTGCCTGCTCACTCCCAGCCCCCACTCCCACAGAGAATTTTTTAATTGCTGGTAAAATAGACTCTTTTTAAATGTAAGTCAACACATCACTCTGCTGTGTGAACCCCACCAATGCCCCACAAGCTCCCAGAAGCCCCCACCTGGGGCTTCTCACCTGGTTCCTGGCCCTCTCTGCCCTTGTTCTCTCTGCTCTAGCCATGCCAGCCTCCTTGCTGAACCTCAAACAACAGCACGAGTCCTGCCTCAGAGATTTGAACTTTAAACTCTGCCTGGAATGCTTTCCTCCAGATGTCTGAAACTCACTCCTTCTCCTGCTTCAGGACATCTTCTCAGGGAGGCATTCCCCAAGCCTGGTATAAATAGCAAATTGCCACCAGCACCCAGCTCCACATTCTGTACCCCTTGCCCTCCTTCCTTACACCACCTCACATGTTAGGTGTCTGTTTGTTTGCTTATAGCCTGCCTCCCCCAAATAGACTGTAATTCACTGGGGACATATTTGTTTTGTTCAGCTGAAGGGTAAGTGGCACATGGCAGTTACTGAATAAATATTTGTGTGCATGAGTGAATGAATGAACAAATCAATCAATTAACCAACAACATATGTAACTCATAGAATGTTATGAAAATCATAAGGAAAATGAATATCATGTACTTTGCAACCTGTAAAGTGATGCTGATTTGGGTTTTCAGTGCAGTGGCCCTGAGATGAACCAGGAGATCTCAGTACACAGTCTGTGTGTCAGAAATGACTTCTTCCAAACCGCAGCCTTTTTTCTTTGCCTAGATGCATAGGCATTGGCCTTCTACATCTTTTTTCAAGTATCCTAAATGGATGGGCTCCACTGTCCCTTCCAGCCCCACAAAAACCCCACAATAGCAGAAATCCAACTTCCCACCTCTAAGCTCTATTTATCCTCCTTAATGCCTCTTTATGAAAGTGGAAGTGGTCAGAAGCTGCGAGAGGCACAAATGTGCAGCTAGAGCTATTGATTTCTACCTCCTTGCAGGGAGCAGGCTGCCAAATTGTATGGCTACAAAACAGGCTAAATGGCCTGGCAGGGTTCCCCGCACTGGGCTCTTCCCTGATCCCCACCTCCCACCACTGCAGCTCACAAGACCCCCGTTTCTCTCTTCTCTGCCATGGACCTCCCAGACCCTGAAGCCACTGTAGCCTCAGTAACCAGCTCAGCAGTCGGTTTCTGCCACTCTTATTTTTAGACCTAATGCTATTCCTGAAGAGAAAATAAAAGCAAATAAAACTCAGGCCACTGCTATTGATCTCCAGTTATTTCTGAACATTGCCACAGCAACTAACAGGGGCTTAATAGTCAATATTCTTCCCTCCTCCCCCTGCCCACCTTCATCTCATTGAAAGGCGCAGGACGAGGGCCCAGGACCAGGGCCATGCACGTAGCACCAGCATCGTGTCCTGTCATGAGGCCTCTGCCCTGGCTTTGGAGGGCAGAGCTACCCAGGAACCAGAGCCAGACAATTGGCTCTGTCCACGTGGCCCATTCACTGACAGACCAGCCCCCCAGCCTGCCTTGGTCCTAATATGATTGCATAAAGGGAGGCTGAGCAATGAACTGATCACTGTTACACACTCTTGAAAACACAGACAGGAGAAAAGAAAAGTGACCTGCAATATTTTAAAGAAGAAAATTTTACAAGCTGGACTGTCCCTGTTCCCTCTGATGTCCTGGGACACCCCTCAGCAGCCCTAGCAGTGATTTCACTCCAGGCTCCTCAGTTACCTGGTACTCCTCACTCCAATACCATCTCACCAGGGACCTGACCTTCTGCTCCACCCAGCCAATGCTATCATTTTCTTTTCCTGTTAAGGGCTCCAGAAAGAATCAGATTAAAATATGCATGCTGGGTGACAGGTGACAACTTGTAACATAAGGACTTGGGGCAGGAAAGCTTTCAGGTCAGTTCAGGTCATCTCTGGGGACCAAGATGGCTGAGCTGGGACCCCAGGCCCTCATGCAGCCTGAAGTCTAATAACAATCTCACTAATGAGAAGAGTGCACGTAAGCTTCCAGCACACGCGAGTACAAGCCAGAGATGTCACAAAGGCATAGCCAAACCCACCTGTGTGTGAGCTCCAGATGGTTAAACACCAAACCCTGGGCTGCTGCATGTTTGATGGTGCAGCAAAGGGAATAACTTTATGGGGAATGACTTCTAGGTAATAGGTAGCAAGTTTAGAGCTGTTCCATTCCTGTCTGAAGCAGAGAAGTCCATAAAGCCCTGCACACAACAGGAACCAGGGAGAAAAGGATATTTGTAAAGGCACTGCTCTGTGGCCATTCATCGCCGAGTGTGTTTTGACGGAAAGGCTCCTGTGGTGGCCTGGATCTCTGCAGCAGAAAATAGTCACAGAAGTAGCTGGGCCAGCAGAAATGTAATTCATGAAAAAACACAGTGCTGGCCCACAGCCAAGTTCTAACCAGCCCTTTGCTTCTCTCCTCAGATCTCTCTAGAATCAGGGTAATTCTGTCTTCCTGCATGTCTGGTCCAAGATTCTCGCTTGTCTGCCTCCAAAGTCCCCTGCTCTTTGAGTCTAAGACCTTGGTTAATAACACCATGAATACTCCTGGCTATTTCTGCTTTCAGTTCTCCTTCATCCTGGGAGATTGGAGCTCAAGCATCTGATGGAATGGAAGAAACATTATACCCACAAAAGATGTTTACACGAGTCAGGAGGCCAGAATCCTCCCCCAGGTTCTGCCACAACTCATTCTGATGTCCTGGGTCAACCCCTTCCTACGCTGATCCCAAGGTCACCAGCTCTTCCCCACAGGGGCAAAGGACTGACATAAAGTTCACCATTCCCTCCTAAATATGTGTATGTCCTTAAGCCAGAAATGATGTATGGTAGCTTGAGATGCAATGCAAATTTAATGTGTACTTAGTGATAAAAAGTTAATGCTTATTGAATAATACTATTATAAGTGTAAATAGTTATAACTATTCAGAATATATTGTATGCATTACACAGTTAATCCTCACAGCACCTTATCAGGGAGGCACTATTAATGTTCTAATTTCAGAAAGAAGTTGACACAGAGATGATAAGTCACTTTCCCAAAGGCACCCAGCTTGTAACTGGTAGAATCGTAACTCAAACTCCAGCAGACTGAGAGCAGGACCCCTTGCTCTTCACCACCAGGCCCCTATCCTGTCTGAGACACACTCCAGATACTGTGGGAATAAGATAACAATGAAGAGGTCAGGCAGTGCCTGCCTTCCCAGTCCTACCCAGCTGTCCATGTCTGGGCACCTTCAGTGGACCAGTGAGAGTCAGGTAGCTACAGGAATGGAAAAGCAGAGGACCAGGGCTAGACCACAGCTGGGTCAAGTACAGACATGCTGGTTTGTTCAATTTTTGAAATACTAACAAAAAGTTGCTGCCTAGTTTCCTACCTGAGAAGTGCCCCTTTCACCATCACCTGGAATTCAGCAATTAAGGGGCAAACCCTGGCCTCGTGTGGGGCTTCCAAAAGGCACATACTGATCTGACTGGAGGGGCACAGAGAGGTTGCTACAGTTTATTCTTTCAGTACTACATTGGACTGCTGCTCTTCCCAAGTCAGGTGAGAGAGGTGAGAAAGGAGGCTGGAGCCCTCAGTGGCCTCCAAGTGTGCAGCAGGACGTCTCTCCCTGGCCTGGCCATGTGTGGCCTGACTCCTGGCCAGCTTTGGTCTCTGGCTCCCAGGTTTCCCATCTAGGACTGGTTGGCTATACTCCTGGGTGACACAGCTCCTAGAACTGGGCTCTATTCCTGTTTCTCATGCATGGACCGAGATGGATACCCTCATCTGCTGCCGGCACCTCAGCTGCAAGCTGCAGCACCCCCATCCTACACCCCCCCTCCTTCTCCCTCTCCCATTCACTCTTCAGAGTTTCCCTGAGTCTTGAGTCTTAGTGTAACCAGAAAAGACACCAGCGTTTGGGCTACCTTTCACTACCAAATCCAATAAGCAATGACAGTGATTAAATTTTTTATGGGTGCTTTATTCAGATGGCTGGCAATCTGAGAAGATGGTGGGTTCATACCCCAACAAACCATTTTCCCTTCTCTTTCCTGGTTAGATCTTTTATAAGGGGGTGGGGGAGGACAAACAAGGTGCTATGAGGGCTTTGAGATTCAGAAGCTGCAACATTCCTGTCCTGGGCAGTCAGCTGTTCCCAAGGGGGAGGGGTGGTCGTCTGCTCTCCCTGGAACAAAGGTTCGGATGTCCCCAGGTGGTTGGCTGTTTTTCCCAGGAGCCAGGATGGGCCTTATCTGTAGTTTCTGAAACAAAAGCTTAACATACACATTACTTGTTAGACTCATAACTTTTTACCTTAAGCTAAAATTTTCCAAGTCTGAGTCCCCTATCATTAGTGGCTTGAATAGCATGTCCCTCTTGGGAAAGGGGTGGGTACAGTGGGTACTAGTGATTGGTATTAGTATGGACTTGTTCCACTCCCCGCTAGAAGCTCTATTTATCCCTATCTTTCCATTATTTAAATCCAATAGTGATTATTGGGAACCTACTGCATGTCAGGTGTTAATGTTACATGACCTAGTTGAGAAAATTGTCTTAGGCTCAGCTAATGGCTATAACAACTGCTTAGATTTAACTGTGTATCATATACTGTCCTTGAGTGCTTTATGTTTATCAACCCTCATAGAAAACGCATGACATGTGAATTGTTAACACTTCCATTATACAAAAAAAAAACAAACATATAAGACTCTGAGACACAGACAGGTTAAGAAACTTGCTCGAGTCACACAGCAAGTTGTGGAAGTATCTGGCTTCAAATCCAGCATCTGCACTTGCAAGGGCCATGCTCTGGTGGATGCTCCGTAGCACAAAGGCATGAGTCCCAGCACCAGGGTGCAAAAGACCTCCCCTTTAGACATATGAATTCAAGTCCAAATGAACATATTTAGGAGCATGCTTATAACTGATTGGTTTATCCCAAGGATTCCCACATCTAAAAGGCAGCTGCAGAGCAAATGGAATTGGCTTGCTGCGGCGAGGTGCCAGGTGTCACTGGGGAGCCTTTCACCCTGTTCCAAAGAAAGCTCCAAGCTGCTGGAGGAAAGGAGGGCCTAACTGTTGACCCTGGTGCCTTACCCACTGGCCAGGCCTGCCAGCAAGCCCGGGGCCACACAGAAGCTTTCCTTCTCTGCAGTAAACCTGCAAGTAGGGGTCAGATTTTCAAGGTGAGGACAAATACCCTCTTTCTTATTCCCCAAGAGAGAAGCACCAGGCCACACGGTGGTGGCAGCTCCTGTGGTCCCTTGGTTTGGGAAGCCCTGCAAACATTTTTCCAGCCAGCGCCAGCGCTCCTTGGATAATCAGCTAGATGGCGCCACCTGCTGGGTAAATGGGAAAGTCTCTTCTCTGGCCCCATCACCCATGACCCCTGTTTCCTGTGGCCACTTCCCCTGCCCCCACCTCCCAATCCTCTTCACCCTAACCCCAACCCCCGCCTATTTCCTCAACCCCTAACCCTAGCCAGAGGGAAGCTTTCAACCAAATGCTCGTGACGGGGGCGCGGTGTCTGCATCTAGATCTTCCATGGGATCAATCAGTAGCAGGATCATTCTTTTATTTATCTGCACTGCTTTTCTTCTTCCTGCTTCTCAGGCCTCTGACCTTCCCTCTCAGGCATCCTCACACCACCCCTTGATTAGGGGCATCCAACCAGGGGTGTCCAATCTTTCAGCATCTCTGGGCCACACTGGAAGAAGTTGTCTTGGGCCACACATTAAATGCATTGTGACACATAATCACACACACACACCCCTCATGTATTAAGTAAATTTACAATTTTGTATTGGGCCACATTCATAGCCATCCTGGGTCGCTGGTTGGACACCCCTCTCCAGCCTCAGTTTCCTCATCTATTAAGATGCAGGGCTGCTGAGAACAAGAGAATGCACCTGTTCAAGGCGCGCGGCAAGGTGGGAAAGGGAGCAGTGATTGTTAACACTGGCCTAAAGGCGGCCCTATGCAGAACGTGTCATGGGAGGCCCACATGTCTGTGGACATTCTCAGGTTCTCAAACAGCACAGGAGCATCCCATTCCCTTCGTACGACATGGACAGGAGAGCCACTCCCTCCCTGTGGGACTTACAGGGTACAAGATTCAAATCAAAGTTCCGGAAAAGGAATACATTACGATGAAACAATGACTCTCAGAGCCTTAACAGAGCCATGGAGGCATATCTGCAACACTAAATTCTACTGTTTCACTTAGAAAACATTATTTTTCTTCCCATTCTCTTTTGCTCCTTATTCCCCATAGGCCTGTTTTTCTAATCTGAATTCTGTCCTCCTCCCAAACATTCACATATTGAAGTCCTAACCTCCAATATCACAAAATTTGACTTTACAGAATTAATAAAATTAAAATGAAGTCATTAGAATGGGCCCTAATTAATCTGACTGGTGTCCTTTTAAGATTTAAAAACATACAGTTAAGCCACAGACTGGAAACAAAATTTTTCAAGGAAAGAGCTTGCATTCAGAATATGTTAAAAGCTCCTACAATTCAGTCAGAGGACCAAAAGAACTAATAAAAAATGGACAAAAAGTGGAACAGTTTCCAAAAGAAGACATTCATTCAAGTGGCCAATGAGCACATGAAAAGGTACAACATCACTAGTCTTCAGAGAAACCTCTGTGGACTAATTAAAACCTCAGTGAGACACCACTAGATACCCACTAGAATGACTAAAGTCAAAAAGTTCGTATCCAGGGAAATGCTTTGTGAAGTATATGATTGTCTGACCACTATGTTGTATACCTGAAATGAATACAAAGTAATATTAAATGTGAACTGTAATTTAAGAGATTAATAATAAAGTTAAAAAGATGGTTAATGCAAAGAGTTAGTGAGGTTGGTGAGGATGTGGAGCAACCAGAACTCTCTCCTACAGTGCTGGTGGGAATGCACAATGTTATAGCCTTTTTACAAACAATATGACAATACCTTATAATAGTAAATGTTATTTACCATACTCTCAAGCAATTTCAACCGAAAGAAATAAAAAAATAAAAACATGTCTCCATAAAAACATGTCTCCATAAAAACATATGTACAAGTATTTATGGTAGCATTATTCATAATAGCCAAAAACTGGAAACAAAATTCATTCTATATATAGATGCCCACGCATACACACACCATGGACTACAAGAGAGCAACAAAAAGAAAGTATTTACACATACAACAACACGAATGAATCTCAGAAAACATTATGCTAAATAACGGAAGTCAAACAGAAAAGACTGTATAATCAAGGACTCCATTTACATGAAACCCCAGCAAAGGCAGCACTGCAGTGACAACAGCCCAGTTGCTGCCTGGAACTGCAGCAGGGGAATGGGGTCACAAGCAAAGGGGCACAGGGAATCTTTTTAGGGTAAGGGGGCTGTTCTCTACATCAGTTAGGATGGTGCTGATATGATTGTATATACTTAAAAAAATTAAAGTGTGCTTTGAAAAAGGATGAATATTATTACATAACTACTTTCATAATAAACAAAAAAAGAACCAAAACAGCAGAGGAAATTTGGACCCAGAGACACCAGAAATGCACACACAAACAACACAGCAATATGGGGACCACCCACAAGCCAAGGAAAGTGGCCTCAGGACAAACCAAACTGCCAAAACCTTGACCTTGGACTTCTTAGCCTCTGTTGATTAAGCTAGCCAGGCCCCAGTTGTTATTATGGCAGCCCTAGCAAACTAATTAATGCATCATCTCAGTAAAATGTAGACCACTGCTGCTCAGTAAGGCAGGGTGTTTGCACTGAGGTCAGGCAGGAGGCATGGCTCAGCTTGGCCATGAACCTGAACTTACAGCAGGGCAGAGCCTGCCAAGGACCTATACATCTCGTTTCCTACCATAGTCCCAGGCCCAGTGTGGGGCACTGAACTCAGTAGAATCAAAACATCCACACTGGGCAAGACCTGCCTGAGGGCCTGGAAGACGCCTGACTGAACTCCTGCTTCTCTCAATCCTTGAGACTCACCAACCCCCCTTGCCAAAGAGACAATGCATAAACCACAGTGTCCCGCTGCGGGGTCACAGAAGGGCCAGGTCACCCCTCAGTCGGGCTCTAAGGAGAGTCTGAAGTTATGGCTGTGTGAGATGTTTACAACAGAAACATTTGTTTCTCAGACTACTCTGGGGTTGCTGAAGTGAATTTCCTCTAAAGCTGAAAAGTGCCCATCCATCTGCTTGATGGCAACTTCCCGGGAGGCAGAGAACAGAGGCTTGGGCAGCTGGATTGGGGTCAGGCTGGGGGAGGACAAATCAAGCCACAGTTGGGTGGGTGCTGTGGGTGTCCCTCTAAGGCAAAGCAACTATATTTTTTTACCAGGATACAGTAAAAAAAAAAAAAGAAGAAGAAGGAAAGAAAAGAAAGAGAGGAAGTAAAAATGGCTCTGGTTTATAAATTTATTTATATGAAATCAATCAGAGTTAATTACACATTTAAAATATTTTATATTGCAAATACCATAATTTCATTAAATTATACCAAATTATTCAAAAACATATCATTTAAGTCAAGAGTGCCAGGTCTCAGCTGAGTCCAAACCTGTTACCTGTTCAAAGACACTGGTGAACACAGGGTCTGGGGGTGTCTGGCTCGGTGAAGACGGAACCAGGTCGGACAGGCCTGGCCCAGGAATAGACATGCAGTTAGTGACCCAGAGACCCAGGAGGAATCATTACACAGACATGGAAGATCTTCCCCCAGGCTAGTCCCAGGAACTTGCTGATTCCTACAGGGAACAAAAGTCAAATCAGCAGCCTTTCACTTAAAAAACAGCTGAGACCCAGGCCTGGGCTGCATCCACTTTGGTCCAGAGACAGACAGGTCCCACTAAGGGACAGCCCCATTAAGGGACTGTTGTCTCTCTATTGGGTTGGCCAAAAGTTTGTTTGGTTTTTCACCTACAACGGCTCTATCAGCTCTTTGTTGTCTTGAACTTCATTCAAAACAATTTTGTTAGATTGTATTGTGACAGCTGTCACATCAGCGTGCATTTTAAAAAATCAAAATTGGTGAATTTTTGTGTAGCCATTTTAATGTGAAGATGGAAGGAAATACACAACATTTTTGCCAGATTATGCTTTATTATTTCAACCAAGGTAAAAACACAACCTAAACACACACAAAAAGGATTTGTGCAATGTATGGAGAAGGTGCTATGACTGATTGAACGTGTCAAAAGTGGTTTGCGAAGTTCTGTGCTGGAGGTTTCTCGCAGGACAATGCTCCGTAGTCAGGTAGACCGGCTAAAGTTGACAGCAATCAAATTGAGACATTAACTGAGAACAATCAACGTTATACATGGAAGATAGCCAGCATACTTAAAATATCCAAATCAATAAAGTTATTGGTGGAAATGAAAAGCATGTCTTTTATTTTAGGGAAAAAATGGCAGGAACCTTTTGGTCAATTTAATACTTCTTTCCCTTGCCTGTTACTCTGTGGCACCCCAAGTCAAAGCAACAATGCTGAGACAGATCTTGGTAAAAGACAACAGGTCTCTAGTGTGCCTTTATCAATGCAGGAGCTTTTATTGTGCTCCCTGAATTTATTAAGACTGAGGCTGTAGGGAAGGAAGAGTGGCTCCTGACAGCAGGAGCAAGCTTAGGGAACAGTGAGAAGGAAGCAGAGTCCTTCTAGTGGGAAGAAAAAGCACCAGCAAGCAGAAGGATGTGGAGCCAATTGAAAGGTCCCAGACACGAGCTGTCCTCAAATGCAATTCCATCACCAACCTGTCCCACAAACAATACCTCTGCAGCCTTTTAAAACCCTGTGAATAGATGCAGGGGCCTTCAACACCACTGCTGGGGCTGGGAGCATGAAGAGGAAATCTCAGCCCTGACTGTCAAGGAATGTCCCTGTGTTCCAGAGCAATAGTCAGTGCGGCACCTCTGTTACAATATTGCATAACACCTGGTAGCCAAAAGGAGAAGCAAGCATTCATCACATCTTGCCACATGTACTGCAGACTGGCGGGCACCATGAGGACTTTGGAACACTGAGTGTGGTATCTGGCAGAAGTCTACAGCACCCAGCAGCAGATGTCATTTGAGGTAAGAGCTGGAGGTGGCAGAGAAGCGGGAAGGTGTAGCAGAAGCAGCTACACAGCAGAAAATTCACCCTGGAATTCCAGGAATGCCCAGATTAAGGAGCAGGGCAGCCAAGCCTGGACGAGCAGGTGAGAGAGTGTTAGTGTCACCCCATTGTGCTCCAAACACACTGCTGAAGAACTGGGCACCCCAGGAACTCAGATGATCCAGACAGGGCTAAAAATACAGCTCCCCATTTGAGAAAATCCATCAGTCACAGTTATGACATATCTAATGGGGGGAAATGATGACAGATAACATCACACATGCTGCAAATGAAAAGGTAGTATGTGATTTTTAATTCCAAAAGAAATGAAAAGTTGTACCCAGAGAGAATGAGGAAGTAATGATGAAAAAAGACATTAATGTCCTTGCATAGTCTTCTTCTAGAGACATAGCTATTGTAGGAAAATGAGAGAAATGATCCCTATAGAAAGCAACTTTCTATAAACCTTTCAGGAAATCTTCCAGGGCCTGGTAACCAGCAAGGCCCATGTAGCCAGGTGGCCAAATTGTTCTTTTGCTCAAGAGAGAAAATGTAATCATAGGACCATCCTGACCTGCAGAGAACAGCATTGTTTTCATGAAACTTAGGGACTTGGGTGAGTGAGGGGATCAAAAAGAGAGTGGGAACAGGACAGAGGAGAGCTGGCTCCACATCCAACAAGAGGCCAGCAGACAATGGCTGACACTGAGAAACAGCAGTCTAACTTTGTAATTCAGAAAAATAAAGATAGAACTAGAAACACAATACCTTGAGAATTGAGAAAGGGGGTGTCTAGGGTGTGGCACTGGGTGGAATGGGAGAAGAGGGTGCAGGGCCCTGCTGGGGCCTGCCTCCAGCTCTGAGTGATCTTTGACCTGTGAACTCACCATGCGGGGTCTCAGTGTCCTCCTTTGCATCCTGGTGGTGCTGTCTATGTGACCTCTAATGACTGTGTAGCTCTGCAGTGTGAGGTTCTAGGTATATGGATTTATGTGGATGGATACACTCTGGGGACTAAGTGTGAGAATAAATGCATTTTTCATGACCATAGTAGCCTGAGTGTCACAGAGACCAAAGCTAGACCAATTTCAGCACATGTCTCAGAATAGCAAACTCCAACAGGTATATGGTCTACCTGGGCAGCCGTGGCCCTTTTCTAATTCAACCAGAGGAAACTCTGCCCACCTGCTTTCAGGCTGAGAGCCTGGCCACACCTGACATGGCGGTTGCTATTGGAGTCATTGAACCCCAGCTGGCGAATGCTGCTGTTACTGCAGTTGCTGCTGATCAACCCAGCAGGAGGCAACTCCCTCCCTGTACTCTCAGCATGTCCTGTGACCTCCACCACCCCACCCCCCAAATTCTACGAACAGACCGCACGATCACACCACCTTGTGAGCAGGACCTGCATGTGCATTTTGAATGAATGAAAGAATGATGTCACACATCAGTCAACGCCCTACGCATTGAATGTCTTTCTTGGACTCCAGAATGAAGAAATTAAGGCAATGAAGAGAAACAAAGCAGGTGGAAACTAACATGCCACTCTACCCAGAGAGAATGAGAAAGTATTGATGAAAAAAGACATTAATGTCCTTGCATAGTCTTCTTCTAGAGAAATAGCTATTGTAGGAAAATGAGAGAAATGATCCCTATAGAAAGCAACTTTCTACAAACCTTTCAGGAAATCTTCCAGGGCCTGGTAACCAGCAAGGCCCATGTAGCCAGGTGGCCAAATTGTTCTTCTTTTGCTCATAAAGCTCATCAGAACGGGAAATGCTGGCATGTGTTGGCACTCCTGAAATACTGGTTATCTTCAAGACTGAAGCTCTGAAGAAGGAAGAGAAATAGCATTTGTTTAGCACATCAGCAACCTTTTATATATTTTGTTACTTAATCCTGACAATGACCTTTTGTAGTAGGAATCACTGCTCGATTTACAAAGAAGACAATAGACCTCTTGAAGCTAATTTATCTTCTCTTGGGGAACATGGCTAGTGAGTGTTAAAGCTGGGATCCAATCCAAAGTCCAGGTCCTGGCACATTGCCTTCTTCTTCCTTATCTATTGACTTGCATGTGTGAGACTGACTTCCCACCGTTCCCACCCTGGCTGAGGAGGGATGTGCAATGTCAGACCTCAGGAGGGCTGACACTATCTTCCCCGTGCCCAAGACATGGCCACATTCCCCAGGCTGGGAAGCGGGTGGCCGTTCCCAGCACTTTGCTGGCAGAAGGGGAACTGTGTTGGAGGGTAACACACCACTGTGCTCCTCACAAGTGGGGAACTCCATCATGTTACCTCTTTGTTCCCTTCCAAGTGGATCTCCCATTTTTTCTATCTCCAACTATTTTAAATGAATTAAAGGACGTAGTTATTTAATAATTTCCGTGGGTTTTCCAGTATTTGTCTGGGGATTGTTATTTTGTTTTGTTTTTGCTTGACAGTGTGGAATCATCAAACATTGTAAAGTGTTTTTCTGGCTCACTAATTGATCCACTCCTGCCTAATTGACTGCTGTTTTATTTCTTCTTTGTTAAAATGACACAAGGTTTTTTGTTTTGTTGTTTCAAAAACCGTAATGATGCTGCTCACTACCCATCATCTGCTCCTCCACCGGGATGACAGAGCACACCACAGATCGCACAGATCGCTGGGCAGGGGTGGGGAGCAGTCACTGGGAAGATGGGGGGCCCTGCCAAGGCAGCTCTCGCATTCATGGAGCTTCTTCTCCAGCACCCTCATCTGATGTTGTCTGAGGTATCTATTGGCATCCTTGGCAGGTCTTAGGTGTCGATGTCCTCAACTGCCAAAGGATTTCTGAAGCTTATGAAACCTCTGGCCATAGAGGCTCTACATGTAACCCAGCCAGAAGCTGTGACCTTAAGCCATCTAGCCTCACCCATGCAACAGAACTGTGCCCCACTGGCCCCTAGGGCAGGTGAGGGCCCCACCTGATGCTCAGCATGTGGACCCTTGTCAGCATCCAACCTCTAGCTCTGACCTCACCTCTGGTCCCATCAGCTCACCTTGGATCACAGGACTGATATTGTTCTTCCAGCCCCACACAGGGTGTGGTGAGCATACTGGTTTTGGACTTTACCTGGGGGTGCCCAGGCCAATTCTGTCTGGCCCTGACCCTGGGTTTGTCCCCTTCCAGATTCACCCAGATCCCTGGATAGGAGATCAAACACCAGCTGTGCTTGGCAACATTAGAACTTCAAATGGGAGAAAATGAAACTAGGTCAAAACAGCATCTGCCTGGCTCTCAGCCCTGCAGGTTCCTCTCCCACTGCTGGGGCCAAGGGCCCTGCTTCCAAGCTCAGGGAATTTCTCTTCTGACATTATGTTTCTTTGGGGGGTTGGTTGAGGGAGGATTTCTTTGACTGCCTGACTGGGATAACCCAACCACCCAGTGGTGGGGAAATGAGACACATATTAAGTGTCTAGGGCCCAGGCCTTTCCCATCTGCCTCATCCCTCTGCCCTAGAGATTCCCCTTATATCTCCAGGATACACCCACTGTGTACAAGTTGATGGAATTCACCTATAACACAATCGGCACAGTGATATGCAGTACATTGCCTATGAGGCTCTACGTCAGCCCACTCTTGCCTGCCTGCCATCTCACTACCTCACCTCAGGTTCCCAGGAGTCCTGGCTGGAGACAATGGTGGAAGAGCAAGTACAGCCTCAGGAGCAGCAGTGGCTTTCTTGATGTTGGAGCAACTTCTGATTGAATAAGATGCTGCCTCTTCCCAGCAGTTACCATGGGCCATGAGGGTGTCACTGAAAACTGTGTCTCTCCCTGAGCCTCCTCTTCCCCAAAACTTAAGGGTGTGGATTCATTTTTCTGAGCACCTCTTCTCTTTCTGCAGACCCTTGCCAAAACTACAGATTGGTTGAAAGCCAATGTCATGACCCCAGCCTCCTGCTTCATAGAAAAGAAAATGCTGAAGTCCAACAAGTCAAAGTGGAGTCCAAGGACACAGTGTGAGTCATGGCAGAGCTGAGACCAGACCAAGGATCCAGATTTCCAACCTTGTTCTGTGACAATTCCAGACTTTACTCCTGCAAAATGGTAGTCCGTATCCTAATGTTCCTTTAAAGACCTGAGGGTGCCTGTAGAAATGGAGAGTGTTAGCTGGTAGACCTGTGAAAAGGGCCAGGGGTTTTGGTTAACTAGATGGGTCTGTGAGGCAACACTGTCATGTACCTGCTACAAAGTAACCATTCAAAAAATGTAGCATCAAAGTGTCCATGCACTAGCTAATGTGACACATCTACGTCTGTCCAGAAAAATTCCAGCCCTTGTTAATATAACAAGAATGGTTTGTGCAACATTGATGTAACCTAGCAACCAGGAGAGTAAACTGGAATGTGCATCTGTGAACAATGATGACTTCACTGTACTAGTCAGTGGGGGCAGTAGACGCTGTTGAGTGAGTATGTGTACTGTGTGGCTGTCACATTCAAAATGACTGAGCCAATAGAGCAAAGAATCTGCATCAAGTTTTGCTTTAAGCTTAAGCATTCCTCCACAGAAACTTCAGATGATTTAGAAGTCTGTAACTATGGGCTACTGGTGATTGGCAGCTTCATCACAACAACACACCCCCTCATGAATCATATCTCATGCAGAGTATTTTGGTGAAACATTACATCACCCAGATGACTCAACCCCACTACAGCCCCAGTTTGGCACCCTGCAACTTCTGCTTTTTCCCAAAACTAAAATCACCTTTGAAAGGGAAGGGATTTCAGACCATTGATAAGATTCTGGAAAATATGATGGGGCATCTGATGGCAGTTAGGAGAATTGTGTGAGGTCCCCATGTGCCTGCTTTAAAGGGGACTGAGTCATCTTTGCCCTATGTACAATGTTTCCTGTGTCTCGTATCTTCTTCAGTAAATGTCTCTGTTTCACACTGCATGGCTGGATACTTTCTGGACATGCCTTTACGTGTATGTATTATACATACACATGAATATGTCTAGCTTGATGAACTTTTAATTCCAGAGTAAGAATTAGCCATCTTTCCTATCCAGGCTCTTGACAAACTAGAGCATTCCCAAAGAAAAGCAACCAAGAAGTCATGCTAACTCAAAACAATAATGAGAGTGATGCATTTAAAAGCCCAGAAGTTTAGTTTACAAAAGAAAAGACTAAACACTTATTGTATCTGACTTCAGATAACTAAAAAATAATGTGAAAAAAGCAACAGAATTGTTCTGGGTCATTTTAGAGTGTAAAGCTGGATTTAACAAAGAAAGATAGAATGATATTTTAACACTAGAACTCTTTAAAATATGAATTTATCACATGAAGTAGTAAGACCCCTGTCATTCCAGGTGTCCAAACAGAGATGAGAGACACCAGAGGACTTGCTGATGTGCTCTGGAAGGAATTCAGGCAGCAAAAATGCATTTGAATACAATCAAAATTATTCTGTAATCTGATAAACTCTGCTTTCCCTACCCAGAAGTTTAGAGTGAGGAGAAAATAAAAAGGAGAGGGTATTGGAGTAGAACCTCCTCTCACAGACAAGGTCAGAGGAGGTACCAGGACACTTACCAGTCTGTGCACCTATGACAGAATGATGACTTCTTAATAATCTTCCTGTATTAGTCATGATTTCTCAGTTGCACACTATAGAAGCTCATGCAATTTTAGGTAAAATACAGAGGTGTTTATTTAATAAAAGAACACAGAGTGTCTTGTGAAAAGGGGGCAAGTGGGAGTCATTGAGGGTTTTAGAGTAGGGTCATAACAAAAATAGTCATACTTCTTTTTTTTCTTTGACTTTTTAAAAATAATTTTTCTTATTTTTCAAATATGATTGAAAAATATTATATTGCATTCATTTCAGGTGAAAAACTCAGTGATTAGATATTTATATAACTTACAAAATGATCACCCCAATAAATCTAATACCCATGTGACACCATAGTTATTAAAATAATATTGACTATATTCGGTAGGCTGTACTTTATATCCCTATGACTATTCTGTAACTACCAATTCTTAATCCCTTTACCTTTTCAACCATTCCCCCAAATCCCCACCCATCTGGCAACTGTCAAAATGTTCTCTATATCTACAAGTCTATTTCTGATCTTCTTATTTGTTTACTTTGTCTTTTAGAATCTCCATATAAGTAAAATCATATGGCATTGTCTTTCTTTGATTGATTTGTTTCACAATACCCTCTAGGCCCATCCATGTTGTTGCAGATGGCAAGATTTCATACTTTGGGTCTGCTTACCACCAGAACCACTGCTAGTTTGAAGAAGATTATAAAGATATAGCCCATTTGAATCCATTTACTTTAGGGCTCACATGTCTGTCAAAAGGATCTGGAGTGGAGGGCAGTCTTCCTAGGAGTCCCACCTCACTCCTACCAGAGTGGCCCCTTGGTTGGAAGCCAGGCATATGCACCATGATGCTGTCTTCCTCTGAGGAATTCTTGTCAAGAGGGATCCCAGTGTCTCCCTCTGATCTAACTCCAGGTCTAATCCCACCTTCAGACAGTCCTGCAGACACTGCGAACACCTACTGTGGACACAGCTTAGACCCACACTAACCATGTCTGTTGGTACTGAATGAACGTCCTCCCCACACAGACCCAAAAGTGCCCTCCACTCTCCTCCCTGAGCCTCCTGCATCACAATAACTCAGAGGGCTCCATGGCTCTTAAAGGTCTTTCAACAATATTAATCAAGGGCCTCAGAGCATCTGAGGGAATTAATTGGAGAGTATAATTACATTATCCTCTTTTACAGATGAGGCAAGTGATACTCAGAGAAGTTAAGAGCTTCTCAGAGCTGGTAGGACTGTACATGGCATTTGGATCCTGGCTGTCTGTCTGCACCTGGTTGCTATAGTTTTTCCAACCAGCCTCTCTAGGAGGGAGGGAAATTCACCTTGATTAAGCACCTACTATATTCCAGGTACATTACATGCTTTATCTCATGTAATCCTCACGGTGGCCCCAGGAAGCAGGTATTATCAGCCCCCGTTTTATAAATGAGGTGACTGATGTCCAGAAAAGTCAAGTAACCTGTCAAGGTCACCCAGCCAAGAAGTGATGGGGCAGGATTCCAATTCAGGTCACTGGGATCTAAAATCCATGGCCTTCCCCATCACCACATACCCCTGGCATGGAAAAACCCCATGTCCTGTGACCGCCTCATTAGAAATCCAGCCCTCATGCTACTACATCTAAAGAAATCCTCATAAATAAATTACTCCCAAGTCAATTAAATGATGAGCAGCAAAGGGTGCTTTAATGCCCAACCTTCCTACCCACTGAACAGAGCAGTCTGTATAACATCATGCCATTCAGCACTGAACAATCATTGAATTTAAAAGATAACAAGATGTCCAAACAAGGACATCTTAACACAGGGATGAATGACCCCTCTACATAAAAGCACCTAAAATCACCAAAATTCTAGGAGTTTGACTGGAAATTGAAGACACCACTGTGAAATCTATCTATAGAACCTTTATTAAACACCAATTATAGGGAGCAGTAGAAAAGGGTAAAGGGGGGTCAAATAAATGATGGTGGAAAGAGCTTTTGACTTTGAGTGGTAAATATACAATGCAATATACAGATGATATATAGAATTGTACACTTGAAACATATATAATTTTATTAACCAATGTTACCCCAATGAATTTAATTTAAAGACACACAGATTGTACCCACTACAAACTAAGACTTCAGCTCATTTTGCAGGTAGGCAGTGCATACACAGACTGTCTTGCCTCATCCTTCCCACCATCTTCCATTCCCCACTAAATGAGTGACTTTCTGTGGGAAGAGAATAAGGGGTGTGGCAGGGAGCGGCAGGTGAGGCTGACCTGAGGCCAGTGTGGAACGCAGAGCACTTGGGCTGCAGGGCAGAATGAGTCAGGACTTCACTTCAAGACCACAGGAGCCCCCTTCTGGGCAGTACCTACAGGCACTGCCTCGCCTTTCTCCTCAGGTTTCCACCTCCCATTTTTCCCACCTTGGAGTACATACTCCTGGCATTGCCCTGTGGGCCAACTGGGGCAGGCAGAAGGCACTGAGGCACTTTATACCTGACTGCTCTTACAGAGAAATCACTCCTAATCCCAGAGTTGACCTCCTGCAAGGGTTGGACACAGGCCATGTGGCTCCCACCACTTCACGAACTGTCCTACATGAGTTTTGGCCATGGTTTCCTCCTTCCATCTGCTCCCATGTACTTTCCATCATTCAGAGATTCCTCAGGTTTTGTCCACTGAGAGCTCACTTACTTTTATGTAAGGAATTTCCTGAGGATTTGAGCCACAAGAACTCCCCATGCATTGAGGCTGCCTTCTTCAACTCCCATGCCATTTCTCTGACTCTGCTCTACTTTGAGCTTTTTTTCTATTATGTGAAATACTTTTCCCAAATCACCACATGTTTAAAACTGAGCTGCTATTATATGGCAAGAGTAGAAGCAGGTACGTGACAGTTGGTTTCAAGAAGCACCTATAAAAATGAAAATAATGAGGAAAGTGTTTCTGAAAAGACAGCATCATCTTAATATGTCCCAAATTAAGCTCATCATCTTTTCCCACTGTCTTCTCACAGATTCTCTGTCCTGACTAATGGCCTTATCATTCATTGTCACTCACTTTGGAAAGTAAGGGTCAGCCCTGAACTTTTTTATCCAATAAATAACCAAGTGCTGTCAATGCTGTCTCCTTGATGTGTCTCAGACAGCTCCCTTCTCTCTATCCCTGGATGGTGTTATCTGATTCCAGCCCTTATTACCTCTCACATGGAAGACTGCAGTACCTTCCTACCTTGCCTGCCCATGGGTGGTTCCCCTTGAATAATCCAATCCTCCCTTCCCCAAGGTCTTTAGAAAATACAGACTCTAACCTCTGAAAACACTGTATTTGCTAGTGTCTGCCTGTAACTTCCAGTCTACCCTACCCTGGAATGGCAGTTTAGAGCTACTAAACTGCCTCGCTCTTTCACACCTGTGCTTCAGCATGTCCTCTCCATCTACACGCCCTTCTCAGGCCCACCCAGCACACTCCCAGTCATCTGCCAGGAAAAGCCCACTCATCTTCAAACTCCTCATCAGATACATTCTGATCTATGAACACTCACCTTACACCCCGTCTCTCGTTAGCACTAATTATTCCTTGGTTGTGTGGTTTACACACTTCAGCAAACTTGTTTATTTAATATCTGACCTCTCACTGATCCATTCATCCCATATCCAGAGGGCCTGTCCCATCGAATGAACTGAACAAAATTGTACCAAAGCTAATTCAATACAGAAAACTTAAAGTTCATCACTTTGTTTAAAGAATTTGAGTATATATTTTTCTACCTTCCTTGAAAATTTTATTTAAAGCTAATGGATCATGACAACTTTAAGGCACAATAACTCACTCCCACCCTATATATTGGCAAATGGTACAGATACCCTGAGACTGACAGAAAAAGATCAAGAAGTTATTAAATGGGGCAGAAATCATGGGATAAATCATAATGTTATGGGAAATATTTTGGAATATTATTCCATGGAGTAGGATATGATTTTTCAACATGGGGATAAGAGGAGAATGGCAAAAATGCATGAGAAGGCTGTTACCATATGGAACAAGCATTCTGTTAAGTACTTTACAAACATTTAATCTTATAATAGTCATGCAAGATGAATGTTATTAACCATTTGTAAATAAAGAAATGAGTTTATAAATAGAAAATAATCCTATTTTTATGCTAATAAATGACAAAACTATAATTCAAGCTTAACTGATTAATCCAAAGACCAGCTCCCCAGACCAAATATGAAATCAAAATAACATAAAAGTCACAATATAAAATTATGGACAATAAGAAATAAACACTCCAAAATCCTAACTTTAGCAGTTAGGATTAAATTCAGCTGCAACTATCAGTGACACAAAGTGACAGTGAGTTAAAACAGGTAGATGTTTATGCTTCTCTTGTTTCAAAGTCTGACAGTTAGCAGGCAGGCCTGGAGTTGTAACAGCAGAATCACCAGTCATCACCATTGCTAAGGGACAGCACTCCTGCTCCTGTTCCAAAATGAAGCTCCAACCATCACATTCATACTCCAAAAAGCAAGGACAGAAGGAAGGAGAGGAAGAAGGGACAAAGCACTTCAGAAGCTATTATACAGCAATACCACTTTATTTTATAGCCTGTAATCTAATTGCATGGCCTTACCTAAATGTGAAGGATGATGGGAAATGTAGTTTTTATTCAATGCAGCCATGCACCCTGGTAAAAATCAAGCATTCTATTAAGTGAAAATTGATATTAGGGTACATAACAAACTGCCACTGCCACAATACTTAATATTAAATATATTATAAATATTACTTCAAGATTATATATTAATATAACACTGTTTTGGCCAAAGAAAACATATTCATTTATATATTAATATATACTCATTCAGAAGCACTCCAAGCTACACAGTCATGTGCCACCTGATGAAATTTGGGTCAATGACTGACCACATATACAATGGTGGTCCCATAAGATTATGATGAAGCTCAAAAGGTCCTATCACTTTGTGGCATCGTATTCATTGTAACATCAGAGCACATTGCATTACTCAGGTGTTTGTGGTGATGCTGGCATTGACAAGCCTGCTCTGCTGCCAGTCAGATAGAAGTATAACACATACAATTATGGACAAAACACCTGATAATAATAATAATGGCTGCATTGATGGTTTATGTATGTACTCTACTATAGTTTTTATTGTTATTTTAGAGTATACTTTTTCTAATCATTAAAAATAAAACAGTTTTGTTGTTACACAATGTGCCCTGTTACCCTGGCAGCAGCATCATAGATCTCATTTACTGCATCTCTTGACAGTTTTCTTCTGCTTGACTTAATCTCATTCATTGTGGCCCCTGAGTGTTCCACATCCACTACAAATGTTTCCAGAAAGAAGCCACTTCAAGTGATTGACCTGGAAACAAAATGAAAGTAGGTTAAGGACGGCAGAGGTAGAAACTCAGTGGTTCTTTCTCACCAGTCAGGCATGTCCCATACCACCACAGCTATGATCTTGAAGAACGAGAACAAAGGGACAAGCTGGTAAAGGATCTGCTTCCCTGAAGGCAACAAGACTAACAAAAATTTGGGAAGGGCCTGTATCAGACATGGAGGAACTTCTGATGACCTGGCTGAAGACCAGACACAGCAGCTTTTGACAGACACTATCCCTCTCAGCCCCACAGTGGTGGCAACCAAAGCAGGAAGTTTGTTTGTGATGTTGAAAGAAAAGTCTGGACCCAACAAGAATGTTGAATTTACTTCTAGCTCTGGATGGTCTAAATGATTCAAGAATTATTCCCCATTGCATGATGTGAAAGTGAGTGGTGAGTCTGCAAGTGCTGATGTGAAGGCAGCTGAAGAATTTTTGGAAACTCTAGATAAGTTGATTATGGAGGAAAATTATTTGCCAAAGCAAATATTCAATATAGATAAAACCTCCCTATCCTGGAAATGGGTGCCTGAAAGGACTTTCATCCATAAGGAGGCCAAGTCAATTCCAGGTTTCAAGGCTTTTGAGGACAGGATAACAGTCTTGCTTGGGGGCAATGTTGCAGGCTACAAATGGAACCCTTTGTGATGTGCCATGGTGAGAACCCCAGGGCCTTCAAGCACCTCAGTAAACACACACTGCCAGTGCACTGCAGGAGCTATAGGAGCAATGGAAGTCATGGATGACCCATCTCTTCCTCCAAGAGCCCTCCTGAATCGCTGTTTCAGTGAAATGGAGAAGTACTATTTGGAGAATAACAAAGCTTTCAAGATTTGCTTATTATTGATAATGTTCCTGGAGTTTCTCCTTTTATTAGTGGTCTTTATCCCAATATCAAAGTGGTGTTTCTCCTTCCAAACACCACCACTTTGGTCCAATTGATGGACTGAGAAATTATAGCTGCATTTAAAGCCTACTATCTGAGAATGATCTTTACCCAGGCTATTGCTATAACTAAGGGACACACTCAGAAAACACTGATGTAAGTCTGGAAGGGTTACAAAATCTATTATGGCAACAAGAGCCTTGCTTGGCCTTAGGGTATCATCACCAAGGAAAGTATGAATGGTACCTGGAAAACAACACTCAACAGTTTCATCCATGACTTCAAAAGATTTGCCAAGGACAAAGAGGTTGCAAAAATGAACAAGTCCATGATTGCGATGGTGAACCACTTTAACCTGGATGTAGATGAGAATAACATTGAAGAGCACTAGAGGTGGTTCCTGCAGAATTGACTAAGAGGAGTTTTCGGAACTAGAACAGAAACACATAGCTAAAGAAGGAGCATGAGAAAATGAAACTGCAGAATAAAAAGAAGAAGGACCTCCAAGAAAATTCACAGTAAGGAATCTAGCAAAAGTTTTTGCAGACTTCAAGAAGCTCCTTAAAAAGTTTGAAAACATGGGCCCCCAACACTGATTTTTATTAATAGGGAGAAATGTTCATGGTGCATTACCTGCTTATGAGCAGATCCATGATGAGAAAAAGAAATAAACCAAGCAAACTACCATGGACATATTTCTAAACTGAGTGACATCACCTCAAGAAGGGCTTCAGGCAGACCCCTCAGGAGGTGTTACAAAGAGAAGGCAGTGTTTTCATAGAGATGAGAGCTCCGCACATGCTATTGCCCCTGGAGACCTTCCAGTGGGACAAGATGTAGATGTGGAAGACAGTGATGTTGATGATTCTTACCCTGTGTAGGCCCTAGGCCAATGTGTTGCTTTGTGTCTTAGTTTTTAATTAAAAAGTTATAAAAGTAAAAAATAAATTAAAAGTGGAAAAAGCATATAGAATAAGGATATAAAGGAAATATTTTTGCACAGCTGCATGTTTTAAGCCAAGTGTTATTACAAAAGAGTGGAACACGTAAAAAATTAAAGCTGGTAAAATAAAAATGTTACAGTAAGTTAAGGTTAACTTTTTATTGAGGAAAAAAATATTTATATAAGTTTATGCAGCCTCAGTGTAGTGTTTATAAAGTCTACAGCACTGCATGGTAATGCCCTAGGCCTTCACATTCACTCGCCACTCACCGACTCACCCAGAGCAAGCTCCATTCATGGCAAGTGCCCTGTATAAGTGTATCGTTTTTTTCTTTTATGCTGTACTTTTACTGTACCTTTTCTAGGTTTAGATACACAAATACTTACCATGTGTTGCCTGCAGTATTCAGTTCAGTAACATGCTATTCAGCTGGTAGCCTAGGAGCAATACACTATATCATACAGCCTACCTGTGTAGTAGGCAGTACCATCTAGGTTTGTGTAAGTGCACTCTATGTTCGCCCAATGGCAAAATCGCCTAGCAGCCCATTTCTTGGGACATATTCCCATTATTAAATGACACAACTACATAAACAAGCCTGGCAAGAAAGAAAGTATGGAAATTAGTGACTTTTAAATCCCTTATGAATTGGGGTCAAGTAAAGAGAGGGGGAATGAATTTCTCCTTAACTTTGATAAGATAGAGACTATAGTTCTTGGCAGCATTCATCACATTTAACAGGGAATCACTTGAAGGCATTTGTTCTGCAGTTATATACAAGATGAGGATGTATCCTCATTTTGCCCATTTTCACTACTCTTACTTAACAACACTGGCAATGACAGTCGGTTTAATCAGCCAAGAGAAAAACATTGCAATAAAGGGCAAAAAGAGTGTATGGCTTTTATATCAGCAACAACAACCTCAACATACCCAATAAAAAACAGAAAAAAAGAAAAACACACAACAAACAGAAAATACGGCATAAGATGGCAGAAGTAAGTTCTAATCTAATAATACTAAAAAATCCAAGTGGTTTAAACTCACCAATTTGAAATAAGACCCAACATTAGATTAAAAAAGCAATATCCACCAGTCTGTTGTCTTGAACACATTTCAAACCAAGAAAGAGAGAAAGGCTACACAAAATTTAAACGGGGAAGATACACCAAATACGAAACCAAAACAGCTGGAATTCAAGGCATAAATATTAGTGCTATATATTGAACAAAAGAAATAGCACAGTAAGAAAATAAAATTACGAATATTTATAAAGCAGTAATTGATAGAACTGTTGGAGGAAATATACAAATCAACTATTACAGTTGAGAATTTAATATTCCCTTTTGGAAACTGATAAATAAAGCAACAAGAATATGAAATATCTGAATTATGCAGTTACTGAATACAGAGGTCTTCACACCCAATAAATAGAGTATGCATTCTTTTAATTAAACAATTAGTATACACCAAGATATGACCATGGATTAGCTCATGGAAGTATCAGTGGACTTACAATCACAGAGAGATATTCTCTACTCATAATACAATGACATTAGAAATTACCACCAACAAAAAGTTAAGTTCAAAATCCCACATATCAGAAAATAGGATTACATATTACTAAATACCTTCTAGGCTACAATACTATAACTGAAATTAATAAATACTTAAAACTCAGTAATAAGATACTCAATTTTAAAATTTGTGGGAATAGATGAATCAGAACTTTTCACACACTCATAAATTCATGAAGAAAAATAAAAACAGGAACTGAAAACAAACACTCAATTCAAGAAGTTGGATGTGAAAAATATAACAAAGCAAATAAAATAAATAAGAAGGCAAAAAATAACATATAGATTAAGGCAAAAATAAATAAAACTGATTATCAAAAATAGACATTTTATGAAACAAAAAAACTAGTTCTATGAAGAAATTAAAAACATAGACTTTGAAAAGAAAGGTCAAGACAAAAGGGGAAAAGTTAAAATAAACAAACAGAATGAAATTGGAAATACCTGTTGATATAATATAAATGAACAGATACAAATAAAACAACTGAGCTACATTAATAAATCTAAAAACCACCCTCACTGGTGTGGCTCACTGGATTGAGTGCTGGCCTACGAGCTGAAAGGTCACCAGTTTGTTCTCAGTCAGGGCGCATGCCTGGGTTGTGGGCTAGGTCCCCAGTTGTGGGTGTGCGAGAGGCAACTGACAGGCAACCGATTGATGTATCTTTCATATGTCAATGTTTCTCTCCTTGTCTTTCTCCCACCTTTCCCCTCTCTGTAAGGATAAATAAATTAAAAAATTAAAAAAAAATAAATCTAAAAACCTAGATAAAAGGAATATATTTTCACTCAGTGAGCAGCATAGCCCACCTCCCCAGACCCCTGACCCACCAACTAAGGTTCTGAGCCCAGATACCAGCAAGTTCACCTGTCATCCCCTATACCCAAAGACCCATCTATGACAGGGCAACCACCCATCATCACACTGGTCCCAGAGTTTTCAAAACTCAAAACTGACCAGAAAACATCCCTATTTAAAACCCTTCAGTGGGTCTGAGAAACTCACAGCCAAGGAGAACCTAAGGAGACATGACCACCAAATATAATATGGTATCCCTGATGGGGAAGGAAGGAAGGAAGGAAGGAAGGAAGGAAGGAAGGAAGGAAGGAAGGAAGGAAGGAAGGAAGGAAGGAAGGAAGGAAGGAAGGAAGGAAGGAAGGAAGGAAGGAAGGAAGGAAAGAAAGGAAGGAAGGAAGAAAGAAAGAAAGAAAGAAAGAAAGAAAGAAAGAAAGAAAGAAAGAAAGAAAGAAAGAAAGAAAGAAAGAAAGAAAGAGACAGTAGGTAAAAACTCAGGAAGTCTGAATAAAGTGTGGATTTTAGTTAATGATATATCCATGTTGGTTCATTCATCATAACAAATGTACCATACTAATATAAGACGTTAATAATAGGGAAAACAGGGTGTGTGTTATATGTAGGCATTCTCTGGTCTATCTTGGCCATTCTGTTGTAAATCTAAAACCTATTGTAAAATAAAAAGTTATCACATTAAAAAACAATGTAATGTAGGAAGAAAAACCCTTCAGTGTTTCCCCAACACTCTTAAATCCAAGTGCCTTATCTTAGGAAACCCAGCCTTATGTGAACTGGCATTCCTAGGGAAGCAGAGACCAATGACCTAGACAGTAAAAGAATGGAGAAATAGGGGAAGCCTACTTCTTATCACTTAACCAGGCTAGTATCCAAATCACTGGTGGGAATACTAAGATAGACAGGGCCCAGAAAAGGAATGAAAGAGAGCTCTGAGAAATGGCTTGGACTTGGAAGGGCCCTGGTTTTGATTAGCAAAACATTCTTCAAGGTTTCCCAAAAGAAGCCTCAGAATGCCTTAAGGACAGGTAGTCACACCTGGAGGGACCCCTACTACTCTGCTTCCTAAGCTTGAGACCTAGGAAGGTGTAGCAGCCCAGTTTGGACCCCCAACATTGGCCTACTAGGGGTCCCTTCATCAGCCAAAGCATCTAGATAGTCGGTCATGGTTCATTTGGGTCTAAACAGCCTGCCTGGATCAGGATCCCATCACTGCAGCTGCAGGTATCTTCAAATGTCAACCCTTGGGTCTTACAAAGGACTAGACAATAGTGCCGTGGGTTCTCGCCCAACCTGCCTGCTTTTAGGTCAGATATCCAGAGCTCAGTCTGACCTAAGTCAAAGATAGCCACAGTGTTACAAGGGAGGGCTAGAATGGAATGGATGACTTCTAAGAACTTTTCCCACTCTAAAAAGTTCTCTAAATTTCTCCATCGAAACTGCTCAGCAGGACTCATAAATCCCTTTCTCCCTCTTCCTCCAGACTCCTTATTTTCAATTCCTCTGCAGTCCTGCTGGAAGTGAATGAAACTGCATAAGAAACTCCAGCTTTCTCCCCACCCAGACCCAGTGAAAAGAGAATATCTGTGTTTAGAAACCCAGTGTGGCCTACAGGGCAAATGCCAGGTGGCTACACATAGAAGTGACTTTGCAAGTTACAGTTCACATTTCTGTCCACATTCCCCTCACTCATCTTCTAACAAAGAGCAGAGAGAGGATTAAGAATGAGGAGGATTTCATCAAGTCAGACAAAATTAATTAGCTGCAATTTCACTGCTGAGCTGCCAAGTAAATTTCACAGTATAATCACTCCAGCACCTGCATTAATGTGACAATAACGCCTTATAAGCATTCAATACCCCATTTGCCTCCTTGCATGGGCAAGACTAAGAATTAGATACTAGCCCAGCTGCCATGCTTGGTTTGGATCTGGGGATAATAAAATTTTGCAGAATGTTTCTCACAAAGAAACCCAATAGTTTCTGTCTCCATTTTTCCCTTCTCACACTCACCTTTCTGAAACGATGTTGGACTCCTCTGTCTGGGCGCATGGGCAAGGGTGATTGGCTGGTTTAGTCCCTTGTGAAGGCTGCATGTCCCTGTTTGGCCATTTACCGACTAAGTGACTACACATTTGGCTCAGCCTCTTCGGGTCTTCCTTCCCTCACCTGTGAAACAGAAATAGTAGCACAGCCTGTGTGCCTCCAGGTCTGGCACGAGAATCAAAGGAAATTATGGGATTTTTTCCACTTTTCTAACTGACCACTGCTTTGGTCACAAAGGATCACTAGTCAAAACACAGAGAAGCTGAAGACTCAATTATCCAGAAATGAGCACTCACAGAGCACCCACCTCCCAGCCTGAGGCCTTGCTGAGAGTCAGGGTCAGCGCAAATACTTTTGGCTCCAGGTGTGGGTGGGTGTCTGTCCTCCATTGCCCACAGTTGACATTCAAGGAAGGCCTACATTATCCCTCAGCTGTTATTCCTCAGAAATAGCTCATGTTTCTCCTGTCAATCCTTCACGAAAACATCAAAACCTGGTGCTCAAGGAAGGAAATGTAGCAATCCCATATTTAACCAACGAGGGTGACAGAATAAGTTTGCACATTAGCCTGGGCAACCCAAGGGATGTACCCCAGGATCTGGGCAGAGTTATACACAGGTGTTAAGTGGAAAAGCATTGGGGCCAGGCCAGTTGGAGTTTGAATCCTGGCTCTGCAACCGTTCTGAAGTTTCCCTACCTTAAAATGGTAGTTTCCCTACCTTAATAATACCTACCTTGTTGGGTTGTTGAGATGCACCTAACACAGTGCCTGGCACATAATTAGTGTCCAGTATAGCTCTAGATGGCCATGACCATGAGGCATGTACCCAGTTGCAGTCTATGGACTAGCTGGTTTCCATTTAAAACTGAATACATGGAGAAAAACTTGAGGGAGTAGGGGTTGTGGTATTTGGATTATACTTAATGACCCAGGAAACATAGGAGACAGAGTTGGACCCAGTTGTATCCTCTTACATATGAGGAGCAGCAGGGTGACCTGGAAGGAGGACATGGGTCCACCCTGCCTGACCATGGCTCACCAGCCTGAACACCACCTCCACCACTTGTGCCTGACTCAGGTCATGAGCTACTGGGAAGTCTTCCCTGTGTCAAATGAAACCTTCCCAGTAGACCCAGGCTCCCCATATTCCCTCTGCTGTTACATACAGCAGCTCTACATCTGCTTCCAAATGGGGGCCCTGCAGAAAGCACCTCACTGATCCATTCAAAGACTCCTTATTTCTTCTTTAGTCCCTGTTGCCCAAACTAAAACTGTGTTGCCTAGTTCTTCACCACAAGGGCTCTGAAGTCAGACAGATGTGGAGTGAAACTAGTTTGTCCAGTTATTTTTCCCTCTTTTTGCCCCCAAATTTTTTATTATATTTTTTCCATTGCCATTTAGTCCCTATAAGCCCCCCAACCCTCCCCCCTGCAATCACCACACTGTTGTCCATGTCCATGAGTTCTTTTTCCTTTTTGCTCATTCCCTCCACCCCTCTCCTCTGAAGTCCTAATGCTCTTTTACAATATGGAGAATTTAATAGAGAAGATACCTCACAGAGTCTTGTGCATAATGTGAAGGCCAACCTTAACTTATTAAGCACTTACTAAATGTTAGTAATTTTTATAAAATGGAAAATTTATAGGAGAAGACAGCTCATAGAGTGTTATATACAATGAAAGCATGTCTTAATACATATTAAGAATTCCATTAAATACCACTAATTATTCTTTCATCAAATGCTTTTATAATTATGACTCTATACCTTTAACCATATACCTCAGAAGCTCTCTGAAAGTGTTAGTTTCCTCTTAGCCCACTGACTGATACCACTCAGTGTTGTTTGTTAATTCAAGCTTGTGGGGTGCTTCCAAATGGTGGGGTGCCCAGGCTTTGTCCTAGGCTCTCAAACGTCCTCATCTAGCGCTGGCTTCGACAACATCCCGACATCTAATACCCTCCAACCACTTTAGCTCCAGCTCTACTATTTCCATTGAGCTCCAAACTTATATCCAACTGTTAACTTCACATTTGCCTTAGATGTTGTGCAGTAAAAGAATTTTACCTTTCCCAATAAAGAGTTTTGTTCTTTGCATTTAGCTTCTGGGAGGTTATCTCTAAGCCCTTGAAATGTCACGTCTAATAAGAGTGTCTTTATTTGCCTGAGAGCCTTGAATCACACCAAGTAGCCTAACAATGTGATTTATGGTGGGGGATTTAAGTAACATGGTATCAGCACAACCAGAGAGACTGGAAATTAAGACCATCCACATAAGCAATGAATCATGTCTATGTGATGGAGCCCCAATAAAAACCCAGATGCTGAGGCTTGGATGAACTCGCCTGGTTGGCAGCGCTCCATGTACATTGTCACACAGTGATACTGGGAGAGTGATGCTGTCCTGCCTGACTCCATAGGGAGGGGACAATGGGAGTCCCATGTGTGGTACCTCTGGATTCTACTATAAACTTCTTTGGTTGGCTCATTTTAATCTGTGTTCTTTCCTTATAATAAACCATAAACATGATTATAACAGCTTTCGAAGCATCGGTGAGTTTTTCTAGTGAATTGCCAAACATGAAAGGGTTTTAAAAGTCCTGGAACTTGTACTTGGTGTCAGAATGAGGGCGGTCTCATGACTGTCTGCCCTCTCACTTGGCAGTAGGCAAACTCTTGTGGATGTCTAACTGCATCTCAAACCTAATGTATTCAAAACAGGAATCCATCTGCACTTCCAAAAAATAAACTGACAGTATATTTTTAATCTTCAAAATATGGTTCCTAATATCACCTTGCTCATTTCCATCAAACCAGCAGAAGGAAAAAGGACATGGGAAATAGGCATGGGCATTTTTACAGGCCAGGACTGGAGGTGACCTCTATTATTTGCACTCACATTCCATTGGCTGAAATTTAGTCAGATCATCACAACAATGGTCAAGGATGGCTAGAAAATATACAAGACTTGGGCAGCCAGAAGGAGAAAAAAGCTCGGTGAATAATCAGCCATCCCTGCCATATGTGCTATCATTCTAGGACTGAAGCTCAATTCCTTATTTCTGTTCTTCAAACACACAAGGTTTATTCCTACTGCAGGCTGTACCCAGCTGCTCCATTTGCCTGGATCTCTGCACGACTAGCTCCTTGTTATCATTCAGTCCTTAGCCCAGATATCACCTCCTCAAAGAAGGCTTTCCCGGCCACACAATCTAAAGTAGCCTCTACACACCAGTTACTTTCTGACATACCCCCTTTTTCAATTTCATCAATTATATCAGCATCTGAATCAATCTTGTTGTAAGGCGGGACCTAAAAAATCCCAGGATTTATTTATTAAAAAATCATGCATTTTTTCTTACGTGTTTAAACTTCAGTCACCTTCAAACTACTCTCCATTTGATGTAATACACCTATTAAGACATTTTTTCCACTGCTCAGAACAGTTATTTGAACTCATCAATTTTGATGCCTTTTAGTGCTTCTGCCATTTTTGTTTGTTCATACGTTCGTTCATTTGTTTGTTTGTTTTGCCCCTTCCACATTGGCAAACCATTTCCCTATGAGGACTTTTTCCATCTGTGGAAACAAAAGAAAAGTCACTCGGAGTTAGATGGGATGAAAAGGGAGGGTAGGACACAGGGGTCATGCCATTTTTTGTCAAAAACTGCTGAACACTCAGCACAGTGTGGGCAGGTGCCCTTGTAAATCACCCATCATGGCATGAGTAAATACACTGAAAGAATCTTCAAACAAAATCCACTGAAGCCAAATGCAGCCTCTCACAACAACACAAGCTAGTCCACTGATGTAGATGGGTTCTTAGAACACTCACCTAGCAGGAGATGCCTGTACTACAAAGGGTTTGTACTCCAGGAAATAATTCTAGGTTTTTGTGGGTCCTCCCTTGTATTTCTGCACTTATGTTCAGTCTCTACATTAGATTAGGAATCCATGAGTACCTGACACTGGCAGATGCTAACTAATATGTTTGAGTAAATGAATGAATTAGTGAATTAATGCCTTCCTACACAGTCTGATTGGCCATACATCGTCTGAACAGTGAAACCCAACCTTCAATGAGATGTCCATAAAGCAAAAATGCCCATCTTTTCTCCTGTTCTGCTGCCTTGCCTGGTAGAGCCCATGCTGTCTTGAGCACTGACCCTTCTCAGACAGGGCCTGGAGCTCTGAGTCCAGGGAAGGTGGACTGCGCTGCAGGGACATGAACTGCTTCCTACTCACTCACTATGAGGATAGGTGAAGGGCCGCTGGTCTGCATGCTGATTGGGCACAGCTGGAATGAAACCAGGCCAGGACAGGAGTTAACAACAGCCACCTCACATCCTCCCATGTTCTCCCAGCAGTGCTGTGGCATCCCTGCCCAGGGGACTCCCTTCTGCATGGGTTTCAGAAAGAAGGCCCACACCATGATGGAATAAAAGGCAGTTCAGAGATATTACCTCCAGGAATAAAAGGTAGCTGGGCAGAAGGTGGGGGGCGATAGAGAAATCATATCCTTTTCTCTGCAGCATTTTTTTCTTGTTTTATAAACCATTGTATCTGAAAGGTCACTCTTCAAGGTTGATGGCTGTCTTAGGAATGCCCTTTCTTTCTATTCCTCAGTCGTGGGGTCTGCATATCACAAGATAGAGAGGCTGATGGCTTAACCTTATAAAACCTTAAACTGTAACCACGCAAATAGCTAAAATGAAACTTCACAGGGCTCTGAGGTTCTGGCCTTTTTAAAATTGAATTTATAGGTTGCTCTGCTTTCAGATGTCCCTTGACAATTCTGGCTTTTGAAAAGGACCATAAATGCCAAGAGAGAGCCTGGTTTCCAGAGCCTCTCAGGAGGCAGTGATTCTGGTTCATCCATCCACACATTTATAATGTATCTACCCATCCACCCATCCAACCACCCCATTAGGTTCTCATCTATTCTTGCAATGATTGGCTATGTAGCAGTAAACTCACAGCTATGGTCCCTGGTCTCATGGAACTAGCATTCAAGGCAGATACAAACAAGTACACTCGTACAGCAGGATGTGTTAGAAATATACTATAACCTGGCTTAGAAATAACTGTATCTTTTTTTCTGCAAAGAGAAACCCTGGCTTTCAGTACTGAAGGCTTGGGCTTACTCTCTCTGATTGGTAAGTACATGAATAAGCTTTTGTTCTAAAAAATATGGGCAAGTGGTCCCATACTGGCCACAGAGGACCACCCAGTAGCCACTGTCTTCAGCCTACACGAGGTATTTAGAGACACAGGGTCTGTGCAGCAGAGACTTGACATGTTGTGGTGAGGTTGACCACTCATCCTCTGCAGGCAGCTGGGTCTGTAAACCTTTTCTGTGCCCAGTGATTAGAAATGGGCTGGCAGTAGCTCTCAAGCTTGGCTGTGGGTTAAAATCACCTGGAACTTAAAAGTCATTATGCCCAGACTACATTCAGGTCAATTAAATCAGGGAATCTTGAGGTAAGGGCCATTCATCAATAGTTTTTAAAATGCCCCTTATGAAAATATAAAATAAAATAATAAAAATAAATAAAAAATACAGTTCCCCATGTGAATCCGATGAGAAGGCCTAAGGTGAGGAGGTGGCAGCTTTGCGCATTGTGGCCTAGAAGAAGTGCTGTTCCAGCCCTCCAGATCAACTACAGAAGGGAAGAGTTCGGGTTGCTGCCCTTACTGGAAATCACAACATTACCACAGCAGCCTTCCCAGGAAGCTGTTGCATTGTTAGCAGATGAAGCAAAGGAAAGGAAACAGGCAGCTACTGTGGATTATGTAAGCCTTGTGGCATTTGTCTAAGCAGAGGCCAAAAATGACTGGGCCTGGCTTCTTCATAAACTGAATCTCAGAGCTGGATTTTGCATTATTTAGAAAAATTGGAAAATGTGTCATTTTTTTGTACATGTTAGTAATTTGGAACTTTTACCCACTCCATGGTCATACAGGGTAGCAAGTGCTGTAGGAGTCAGAGCAGAGGGTCCTCAAGCTGGCTAGTATTTCTCCCCTTTTACCAGCCCCACTCAGCCACTACCAGGACTGGCAGTGGTACAGAGGGCTAATCAGGACTCACAGGGAGATGGACACAAGCTTCAACATGGAGAGAAGTGGTAGGTGAGCTGTTGGGATGCAGGCAGCCAAGTCCTCCTCAGACTGTCAGAGTTCAGTCTTTGACTCTGAACCTCAAGTGCAGATGCACTTCCTCATGCTCTCCTTCCTGCCCTCTTGCCCCTGCCCTCCCCACCTCATGCTCCAGCCTCCTTCCCAAAACAAGGAATTTTAGAGCATCTGAAATGATTGCCCCACCCCTTTTCCATCTGCAAGGAGGCATCTATCCCATCCCTCTAAATTCCTCCTCTTGGCAGCTAAGCTCAGACCCCAATTTTCTCCTGAAGCTTATGGTTTTAAAAACCTTCCTTTGTTTACTGTTGAGACTATTGACTGTATTTTATAGAAATAAAAAAACATGAGCTTGTTCTCTTTGTTGGCACAGCCAAAGAGGAACAGCTGGCAGCTTTGTAAATAACTCTGTTAAAGCTCAGCTCTGTAGTCTGGGCGAAGATTTCCACAGCCCAGTGCTTCTCAACTTCAGCTACAATTGGAATCATCTGGATGCATTTCTATAACTACAATGCCTAGGTCCCCATCCCCCAGAGATTTTGTTTTCATTAGTCTGCAAGGGGTGGGGAGGACCATGCATGAGGATTGCCTTTTAAGCCCCTCCCCACCCATCCCTAGGTGATTCTAATGTGTGGCCAAGGTTGAGAAACACCATGACATAGCAGGTCAACACCTTCTCTGCCAGGACTCTTGCCTCATCATTTAGAAAGCATCTCTGAAGTGTATGACCAGGGATGGGACATGATGAAATGAAGCTATACCACTCCTTATCCTTCAGAGGTTCTGCAGGTTCCCACCTGGTACTCTCACAGCCTCCAAACTCACCTCCAGTTGGTACAGATACTGCTGGGACCACCCCACCTCTATGTAAATACATTTCCCAGGATAATTATTTCTGCCTGGTGTTCTTTTCAACCAGCAAACCTTTTCGGACTACATAGGACAAGAGGGGTGCAGCACACAACAGACCCAGCCCTGACTCCTCCGCACAGAGCCCTTAATCCATATGCGAAGATGAGCAGATGACCACGGGCTGACCTATACACAAATGCCTGTAGATTCAGGGTGTACAGTGAGCTTTCAGAGAAGGGCTGACATTGTGTGCTACAGTATAGACAGTCTGCTGAAGGAGGCGGGGCAAAGGCAGGGCAGAATGTAGAGGAGGTAAGGCCAGGACAGGGCTTACTAGGAAGAAGCAACAGAGTAAGTAAAACTCTCACACCCTATGTGGCTTATAAGGCTAAAAGAGGACAAGAAACACCTAACTGTATGGAGAGGAGATGATGGGAAAAATGGTAAGGTAAAAACAGTTCTGCGATCCATCCCTTCCCACTAATGCTATTACACTCTTGACTGAGGCAATCTGTCATAAGAGAGGGACCTAGACCATAAGATCTCCTTACTGAAGCAGGGTTTTTTTCTATTTGAATCCTTTGGGCAGGAAAGGTGGGAGTGTCAAAGGTTCCTTTTGAGTCTTCTATTTCCTAATAAACAGCTTAAAATCAATATCTTTAGAAAGAAGTTTCACAGTGGCAGAACTTTGGTACGTTCCATCCTGCCTTTTAATAATAAAATTTTACATTCCAGAAGAAAAATTGGTAGATTGTTCCATATTTCACTGACTCAATTATTTATTTAGGTTAAATTGTTGAGTGTCATTTCAGGAGGTGGTGATGCAGATGAGCTCCCAAAACTGAGGTTTATATCGTATAAACAAGCAATCAGGTATTTTATATGGGGTATGCCTATGAAAACAGAAGTAAAAAACAAAAGTTAATGATCAAAGCAAATTATAAACCAGTTTCTGAGTCTGTAATGCTGTCAGTCAAGAAGATTTCTAGATGTAAGTCCTGACATTTCTTTTGCTAGAATGAAAGCAAGCAGTGACAATTTGATAGATCCTCCTTATCTGCAGTTTGAATGACTCTGATGATGTTCTCAGGTGCTCAGGTAAATTCTGCGTGGTTTACACAGCATCAGTCACTAAGATTGCTTAAGTATGAGCTGTTGTGATTTCTGAAGTTTCTACAAAGTCCTTCAGCTGTAATTTGTACTGCAAGCTCAGGAAAAAAAAGTTAGAGTTCTCAGTACTTCCAAGTCAACAGATGGGAGAAAAATAAAACATTACTCTAAAGGGTTGTAGCCAAATATTTAAGACAACTAGAGATTAGGTAGGACTTCCAGCCAAGATGAAGGTGTAGGTAGACACACTGTGCCTCCTCACACAACCAAAATAAGGACAGCAAAAATTTAGAAACAAATAACCAGTACTGACAGAAAATTTAACTGTATGGAAGTCTGAGAACCAAGCAGTGGAAGAAGAAACATTCATCCAGACTGGTAAGAGGGGCAGAGTCGAGAGGCCGGGTGGAGAGGACTCTTAGCAAAGCGACAGCTGGTGGACCCTGGGCAGGGGTGGTAGCACGCGAACACAGTGAGGTAGCAGATTGTGGAGGGGCTTGGCACACAAGGATGCCAGTGGACCAGGCAGTCCTACATTCGTGCACAGATAAACCAGGTGAAACTGGGGAGTGAGACAGACCACACAACCCAGGGTCCCAGCATGGGGAAATAAATCCCCAAAACACTGATTGAAAACACCTGTGGGGTTGAGGTGCCAGGAGAAGCACCCAGACTCACAGGAGAGTTCATTGAAGACACCCACAGGGTCCTAGAACATACACAAACCCACCCACATGGGAATCAGCACCAGAAGGGCCCAGTTTGCTTGTGGGAAGTTGGAGAAGTGACTGGAATCTGGTAGAGAGTAGAGCAAGAACCAATGTTCCCTCTGAGACCCCTCCCCCACATACAGTGTCACAACCCAGCAAGGTGAGTTGCCCCGCCCCAGTGAACACCTAAGGCTCCACCTCTCAGTATGTAACAGGTGCGTCAAGACAAAAAAAAAAAAAATGTCCCAAACGAAAGAACAGATCAAAGCTTCAGAAAAAATACAACTAAGTGATGAAGAGATAACCAACTAACAGATGCACAGTTCAAAGCACTAATGATCAGGATGCTCACAGAATTGGTTGAATTTGGTCACAAATTACATGAACAAAAGAAGGCAATGCTAAGTGAAATAAACGAAAGTGTACAGGGAACCAATAGTGATGGGAAGGAAACTAGGACTCAAATCAATGGAGTGGACCAGAAGGAAGAAAGAAACATCGAATCAGAAAAGAATGAAGAAACAATAATTCAAAAAATGAGGAGAAGCTTAGGAACCTCCAGGACATCTTTAAACTTTCCAACATCTGAACACAGAGGTACTAGAAGAAGAGGGAGAGCAAGAAATTGAAAACTTATTTGAACAAATAGTGAAGGAGAACTTCTCCAATCTGGCAAAGGACATAGACTTCCAGGAAGTTCAGGAAGCTCAGAGAGTCCCAAACAAGTTGGACCCAAGGAATAACACAGCAAGGCACATCAGAATTACATTACCCAAAGATAAGGAGAGAATCTTAAAGGCAGCAAGAGATAAGGAGACAGTAACCTACAAAGGAGTTTCCATCAGACTGTCATCTGATTTCTCAAAAGAGACCTTACAGGCAAGAAGGGGCTGGAAAGAAGTATTCCAAGTCATGAAAGGCAAGGACCTACATCCAAGATTGCTCTATCCAGCAAAGCTTTCATTTAGAATGGAAGCAGATAAAGTGCTTCTCAGATAAGGTCAAGTTGAAGGAGTTCATCACCCTATTATAAGAAATGTTAAAGGGACTTATCCAAGAAAAAGGACATAAAAAACATATACAGTAAAATGACAGCAAACTCACAATTATAAACAACCACACCTAAAACAAAAACAAAAAAAGCAAACTAAGCATTCAGGATGAGAAAGATGGTGGCATGGTAGGAGGGAACAGATTCCACTTCTCCCTACACATGGGAGAAAAACCTAGCTGATCTGCGGAGGAACAGAGCAGAGAGCCAAAAGTCCCACAGCACCACAGCATATATGAAAATAGGAGATCAAAAATTGTAGTGGACACTGAAAACCCAGACGGTAAGGAGAGTGCTTCAGGAAAATAAGGGCCCAGGGATAAGTGCAGGGACCAGGACGGCTGCAGCCCCAGACCAAGCGCTGGGTCTCCCACAGGGCTCTTGGGAGAGAGCTGGGCGAACTGCTCCCTCCCCACCAAACAAAGTTTGAACAGCACCGGGGGAGTCCTGGTTGCTTGAAGGCACAGACAAGGGAGTGAGGACTGAGCAGCCTGGCGGAACGCCCCACCCACAACCTGGGGAGAGTGTGTTTTGTGGAAGACCCAGAGCCCACAGCTGTGAACCCAAGGAAGGAGCACATGCTCCGCACAAGGCCCCAAGCCCACGACAGTAAACCCATGAAGAGCACGCTTAGGAGGGCCCGGATCCCACACCCAGGGCCCTGCAGAGAGGCACCATACTGGTTCTGTGGAGAGTATGTGGCTAGCCATGGGAAGAGTACTTACATGCCGGGCTGACTGAGTGCTGAAAGGGAAGGGAGAAAAGCCATACCAATCGCCCCTCGGCCTGCTGCAGCCTGCGAGACCAGAAAAACTGGTTCAGCCAGTTTGAAACCAACAAGAGGTTTTTTTGTTTGATTGTTTGTTTCATTTTATTTTTTAAGTAACTTTTTATTTTTTAATTCTTATTATTTTTATATCTATCCATTGCTTTTGCTTCTCGTTCCTTCTTTCTAGTGTTGTTCTTTCTTCCTTTGTTTCCAATTTTATCTCTTCTTCCTTCCATCTCCTACTTTTTCTCTTCTTTTTTCTTTTTTTTCCTTTTCCTTCTTTTTTTTAAATACCAGCAAGTGAGACAAAAAAAAAAAAACAAAAGCAGAACTGTGAAAAGATCAGAGTTGGACCCAAACAGGGGGCATTCCAACAGCTGAAACAGGGAGACAAATTTCACTTTACTATTACAGAGAACCTGCAAGTTATTGCATATTTGTATTATTATTATTTTTCCATTATTCTTACATTTTTTCTTTTAATAGTATTTTGGTATTCCTCTTCTTTCTATATAGTCTTCTTTGCTTGGCTGGTTATATTGTATCCTTTTACAGGTTTCCCCTATTATCTCGTTCATAGTGTATTTTTAATTCATTGTCCTTCACTTCATTTGTATTCCATTAGTACACTACTCAAGGTTCTATACTCCCTATTATTATTACCTAGATCTCATAGATTCTGTCATATGGTTGTTGCTCTAATATTACTGTAAATAACAGCTATTCCATACAATTATAAATACTACACAACACCCCTCCCAGATCTTAGCCCACTTCACGGTTTCCTGAACTCTATTACTGTAGTGGTTAACTCTATTCTCTCACACACTACACCTATTTACTATTCTTTACTCTCACCTTACCTCAGAATCTGACCTCCCACAACCTCACTGCTTTCTAGATCCAACTCACAATCCTTCCCTACCCAACAAGAGTCATATTCTTTCCATCCTTTCTAAAAGATGGCTAGTTGGGTGGAATATCACAGTTAACATTATACATAGCCAAAGGATCTCCTATTTCTTCTCTACAGGCTGCTACTACAAATATCATAGAATACTCTCCTGCTGTATTAAATCATTTTTGCCTTCCCTGTCCAAGTTATTACAAAGAATAGGTGGAACCCGTGAACACTGGAATACCTGAAGGAGACTGAACTTACTGCAAACTATATCAACATGAAAAAGGAAATAGAAACTATCAACAAGAGCCAAGAGGAAATAAAGATACAATTTCTGAACTGAAGAACACAGAGGAAGGAATCAAAAGCAGGATTGATGACGCAGAAGATCAGATCAGCAAACTGGAGGACAAAGTAGAAAAAAAACACCCAGAAAGACCAAGAAAAGGAAAAGAGGCTCAGAAAGAATGAAGAGGGATTAAAAGAAATGCAAGAAAATGTGAAACATAATAATATCCATATAATAGGGATACCAGAAGGAGGAGAAGAGCAAGGGATATAAAACCTACTTGAAAAAGTAATGATGGAAAACTTCCCTAATTTGATGAGAGAAAAAGTCACACAATCCAGGAAACACAAAAAGTACCAATCAACAGGAACCCAAAGGGGTCCACTTCAAGACACATCATAATTAAAATGGCAAATATTCAAGACAAAGAGAGAATCTTAAAGGCAGCAAGGAAGAAATAGGAAGTAACATACAAGGGAGCCCCAATAAAGCTAGCAGTTGACTTCTCAATGCAAACGCTCCAAGCCAGAAGAGAATGGCAAGAAATATTCCAAGTAATGAGAACCAGAGATCTGCAACCAAGGCTACTTTACCCAGCAAGGCTCTCAATCAAGATAGAAGGCCAAATAAGAAGCTTCCCAGACAAAAGAAGTCTAAAAGAATATACCTCCACCAAACCAGCTCTGCAAGAGATGATAAAGGGACTGCTTTAAGTAAAGGAAGAAAAAGAGAGAGAGAGAGAGAGGAACACAGGTATGTAAATGGCAATGAATAAGTACCTATCAATAATAACCTTAAACTTAAATAGATTAAATGCTCCAATCAAAAGACATAGAATAGCTGAATGGATAAGAAAGCATTACCCACACATATGCTGCCTACAAGAGACACACCTCAAGACAAAAGATATACACAGAATGAAAGTGAAGGGCTGGAAACAAAGTTTCCAAGCAGATGGGCAGGGAAAAGAAGCTGGAGTAGCAATATTCATATCAGACAAAATAGACTTCAAAAGAAATGGCCATAAAGAGAGACCCAGAAGGTCACTTCATAATACTTAAGGAAAGAATCCACCAAGAAGACATAAACATTGTAAATATATATGCACCCAACATAGGAGCACCCAAATACATAAAGAAAATCTTAGAGGACTTCAAGAAAGATATTGACAGCAACACAATTATAGTAAGGGATTTTAACACCCCACTATCAAAAATGAACAGATCTTCCAAACAAAATATCAACAAAGACATTGGGACATTGAACAATACCCTAGATGAAATGTACTTAACTGATATATGTAGAGCCCTCCATCCCAAAGAAGCTAAATACACACTCTTTTCAAAGTACATGGAACATTTTCAAAGATAGACCACATGACAGGGCACAAAACAAGCCTCAACAAATTCAAGAAAATTGAAATCATACCAAGCATTTTCTCTGGTCACAAGGGAGTAAAACTCGACACCAACCCCAAGGAAAAAAACACCAAAACACTCAAAATCATGGAGATTAAATAGCATGCTATGAAACAATGAATGGGTCAAGAATGAAATTAGGGAAGAATTCAAAAAGTTTCTGGAAACAAATGAAAATGAACTCACAATAACCCAAAACATATGGGACATAGCGAAGGCGGTCCTGAGAGGAAAGTTCATAGCGATACAGGCATACCTAAACAAAATAGAAACATTTCAAACAAACAACCTAACCCTATGTCTGCAAGAACTTGAGGAACAACAACAAAGACAGCCCAGAGCAAGTAGAAGGAAGGAAATAACCAAGATCAGAGCAGAATTAAATGACATAGAGACTAAAAGCACAATTCTAAGGATCAATAAATCCAGGAGCTTTTTCTTGGAAAAGATAAACAAAATTGACAAGCCTTTAAGCAGGCTCATAAAAATAAAAGAGAGAGAGAGAGAGAGTGAGAGAGAAGACCCAAATAAACACAAACAGAAACAAATGGGAAAGATTACAACTGACACCACAGAAACACAAAGGATTGTAAGAAATTACTACAAAGAACTGTATGCCAAGAAATTTGAAAACCTAAGTGAAATGGACAAATTTCTGGAAAAATATAGACTTCCAAAACTCAGTGAAGAAGAATCAAAAATCGTGAACAGACCAATAACAGCAAATGAAATTGAAGCAGTAATCAAAAAACTCCCGACACCAGATGGTTTCACAGCAGAATTCTACAAAGCACATAAGGAAGAGCTAACCCCTCTCCTTCACAGACTATTCCAAAAAATCCAAAATGATGGAAGACTCCCAAACTCTTTTTATGAGGCCAGCATTATCCTAATTCCAAAACCAGATAAAGACACAACAAAGAAAGAAAACTTCAGGCCAATATCTCTGATGAACATTGACGCCAAAATCCTCAACAAAATATTGGCAAACCACATCCAACAATACATTAAAAAGATCAAACACTATGACCAAGTGGGATTCATCCCAGGGATGCAAGGATGGTACAACATTTGCAAATCAGTAAATGTAATACATCACATAAACAAAAGCAAAAACAAAAATCACATGATCATATGAATAGATGCAGAAAAATCATTTGATAAGGCACAGCACCCATTTATGAAAAAAAAAAACAATCAGCAAAGTGGGAATAAAGGGAGCATACCTCAACATAATACAGGCCATATATGAGAGACATACAGCCAAAATCATACTCAATGGGCAAAAACTAAAATCTTTTCCACTAAGATCAGGAACAAGACAAGGTTGTCCACTTTCACCACTTCTATTCAATATAATATTAGAAGTTTTAGCCACAGTGATCAGACCAAAAAAGGAAATAAAAGGCATCCAAATTGGAAAGGAGGAAACAAAACTGTCACTGTTTGCAGATGACATGATAGTGTACATAGAAAATCTTATAGACTCCACCAAAAAAAATGCTCAACCTTATAAGTGAATTTGGCAAAACAGAGGGATACAAAATCAATATCCAGACATCAAAGGCATTTTTGTATACCAACAATGAAACAGCAGAAGCAGAAATCAAGGAAAAAATCCCATTCAATATAGCAAAAACAAAAATAAAATACCTAGGAATAAACCTAATCAAGGAGGTAAAAGATCTGTACTCAGAAAACTACACAACACTGAAGAAAGAAATCAAGGAAGACACAAACAAATGGAAACATATACCATGTTCATGAATTGAAAGAATTAACATCATCAAAATGTCCATATTACCCAAAGCAATTTACACATTCAATGCAATGCCTAGTAAAGTACCAATGACATATTTCACAGACATAGAACAAACACTTCAAAAATTTATATGGAACCATAAATGACCCCAAAATAGCTGCTGCAATTTTGAGAAGAGTAAAGTAGGAGGGATCACAATATCTGATACTAAACAGTATTACAAGGCCACTGGAATCAAAACAGCCTGGTACTTTCATAAAAACAGGCACATGGACCAATGGAACAGAACAGAGAGCCCCAAAATAAACCCAAGTCTCTATGGTCAATTAATATTTGACAAGGGGGCAGCAACATAAAATGGAGTAAATATAGCCTCTTCATCAAATGGTGTTGGGAGAACTGGACAGCTACTTGCAAAAAAAATGAAACTCGAGCACCAACTTACACCATATACAAAAATAAATTCAAGGTGGGTAAGAGATTTACATATAAATTGTGACACCGTTAAAGTCCTAGAGGAGAACATAGGTAGGAAAATCTCAGATATTTCATGCAGAAACATTTTTACTGATATGTTCCCTAAAGCAAGGGACATAAAGGAAAGGGTAAACAAATGGGATCTCATCAAAATAAAAAGCTTCTGCAAAGCTAAAGAAAACAGCATTAAAATAAAAAGAGAACCAACTGCATGGGAAAACATATTTGCCAATGATACCTCAGACAAGAGTTTAATCTCCAAAATATGTAAAGAACTTACACGACTCCACTCTAAGAAGACAAATAACCCGATTAAAAAATTGGCAAAGGACTTGAACAAACACTTCTCCAAAAAGGACACACAGAGGATCCAGATACACATGAAAAGATGCTCAATATCGCTAGCTAACAGAGAGATGCAAATTAAATCCACAATGAGATATCACTTCACACCAGTCAGAATGGCCATCATAAACAAAGCAACAAACAAGTGCTGGAGAGGTTGTGGAGAATAGGGGACCCTAGTGCACTGTTGGTGGGATTGCAGACTGGTACAAACACTGTGGAAAACAGTATGGAATTTCCTCAGAAAACTAAAAATAGATCTGCCTTTTGACCCAGCAATTCCACTGCTAGGATTATACCCTAAGGACCCTGAAACACCAATCCAAAAGAACCTTTGCACCCCAGTGTTCATAGCAGCACAATTTATAATAGCCAAGTGCTGTAAGCAACCTAAGTGCACATTAGTAAATGAATGGATCAAAAAACTATGATACATTTACACAATGGAATTCTATGCAGCAGGAATAAAGAAGGAGTTCCTACCCTTTGTGACAGCATGGATGGACCTGGAAAGCATTATGCTAAGGGAAATAAGCCAGGCAGTGAAAGTCAAATACCATACAATCTCACCTTTAACAGGAACCTAAACAACAAAACAAACAAACAAGCAAAATATAGCCAAAGACACTGAAATAGAGAACAGGCTGACAGTGACCAGAGGGGAAAGGGGAGGGATTTCAGGAGAATTTCAGAGAATGGGAAGGATTTACAGGAACAAATATAAAGGACACATGGACAAAAAATAGGGGGGTTGGAAATTGGAGGGAGGTGGGGACTACTTGGGGGTGCACTGGATGGGGGTAAAAGACAGAAAACTGTACTTGAACAATGATTAAACTAAAATTTTTTTAAAAAGCAAACTAAGCAAACAACTAAAACAGGAACAGAATCACAGAAATGGAGATCACATGGAGGGTTATCAACAGGGGAGTGGGAGGAGGAGAGAGGGGGAAAAGGTACAGAGAATAAGTAGCATAGATGGTAGGTAGAAAATAGACAGGGGGAGAATAAGAATATTATGGGAAATGTAGAAGCTAAAGAACTTGTAAGTATGACACATGGACATGAACTAAAGGGAAGGGGAATTTGGGTGGGAGGGGTTGTGCAGGGTGAAGGGTAGTGAAGAGGGGAAAATGGACCACTATAATAGCATAATCAATAAAATATATCTAAAAAAATAATAATAGCCTATCTTTTTAAATCTTTATATGGAAAACACTATAAAATTACATTTATATGGAGAGATGATTAAAGAGTATTAAGCCAAAAAATAGGAAAATGAAAATACTATCAACATATATTAGGCAGTTATTTGATCAACATATTATACCATCTTTCTGGATTGGCAGATGTTTCTTTTATTTGGCAACTTATTCACATTTGTGTTTTGTTGCAGTTTTCATATTTGAAATTCACTTTTGTATCTAAAAATAACTTAGACAGAAAAGAGTGAAAGTTATAAAATAGATGAATTAACAAGTTATAGTTAGCTTTGCACAGTTTGATTTAACAAAAAATATATATATTATTTTAAATAGAATGTTCTCCTGAGGCATTTAAATTATGATTTCATACAATGTTACAACTTGGAAAAAATTTCAAGGTGATCACATGATCCTTATTCCTCAGGTAGCTTAGTGAACTAAGGCCAAGAAGAAAACCAAGTCCCAAAAGTCACTCTGTGAGTTTCTGGCAAAGGCATAATTAGAATCCGGGGCCCTTTGCCCCAGACCACAAGCTCCTGCCTTCGTGCACTGGAGTGGTGCATTTACTTTTGCAGGAAATCAATCCCATTGCTCACTCTGAAATGTACACAGTGACAAAATTCCCCTCCACCTCTGTGCCACAGTGCTACAAAGCAGTCTCCCGCATGCCAAGAAAGATAAGAGCAAGGCTTTTTCACCAGCGTGACTTACTGCCTAAGTAACCAAGGACAAGTTTGGCTGCCCACTACTTCAAAAGCCAATACTCAACAGGCAGGTGCTGATGTAAAGGAAAGTGGTTTTATTCAGGTGCCAACAACCTAGAAGACAGGGTACTCTTGTCTCAAAGCCCATCTTAGCATCTCAGGCATCACAGCTAGTTTTTATAGGGGAACTGTGGGAAGAGGGGAGCGAAAGAATCTGGTGATGTGCAGTTTCTCAGCTCTGTTCTTGGGTGGTTTCAATGTTATCTCCTGTGGGTGTTTTCATGTAGTTTCACAGCTCTATGTGCAGTTTCACTGCTGATATCTGGGAACAGGATGTACTGGCAGTGTTTCTGCTGTTACTGACATGAGTTGCTGATGTTTGTCCAATTTCTTATGGTCAGGGTCATTCCTTAGTTAAGCAGGAGCTGCAACTGCTGATGTCTATAACATACTTATAAGGAAACTTTTAATACATGAATTTTCTATGAGTTTGTTAGTACCTCCTATTCTATAATTATCACCTGATTAGTATATTATTTTTACTTTAATCACTGTTTTAATTTCATTACACCCTCCATGTCACCAGGGTCTCAACTCCCCATCTATCTTTCCTGCTGCTAGTGAGGTTGCTGTAGCAGATGCTTCAGATGCCCCCTGCTGGTCAAAATGAATATCACAGGTTTGGCAGCCCTCCCTTTTACAGAATCTGGTCGCCAGAGGTTTAAACCCTGCACATAAGATATGGAGCCAAAGTGGAACCATTCTCTACATAGAGAAAAAATGAAGTTCCATGAAACTTTTTTTCATGTTCAATTGACTATGGCAATTGGAATTCTATCCACAAAATCTAGAAAGAAGGAAGCATGGGTAGTATAGCTTAAAGCAGCACCTTGAAATTTAATGTGAAGAGAGGTCCAAGATGGCGGAGGAGTAAGTGGAAGCTACACTAACCTCCTCCTAGAACCAATCTGGAATTAAAACTAAATTATAAAAAAATTATCCGCCCTGGCTGGTGTAGCTCAGTGGATTGAGCGCGGGCTGTGAACCAAAGCATCGCAGGTTCGATTCCCAGTCAGGGCACATGCCTGGGTTGCAGGCCACGGCCCCCAGCAGGCCCCCAGCAACCACATATTGATGTTTCTCTCTCTCTCTCTCTCTTTCTCCCTCCCTTCCCTCTCTAAAAATGAATAAATAAAAAATCTGGAAAAAAAATTATCCTTCATAACAACTGAATACTACTAGCTGAAGAGAAGCCTTATAACCAAACATGGAAGAAACCACATCACCCCAGTGAGACTGGTAGGAAGTATGAAGGTGTGAGAGACTAGCTGGGCCCCCACAGGTGGCAGCTGAAGTTCCAGAGGGATATTTTAGCAGCTGGAGGGATTTCCTCTGAGAAGTGTAGGGTCTAAGCACCAAGCTGGGCTCCCCAGGCTAGAGCACCAGAACCAGAAAGGTACACAAATAGCATCCAGCTATGACAAGCAGTATGGTTTCAGTCCACCAGGGAGAAATGGCTAGAGATGTAGAGAGCCTCTTAAAGAGCCAATGCACAAGAGTTTGATTGCAGCCACTTACCCTGGACTCTGGCAGAGGGAAGGCAGAGTGAACTAGAGCCATGTGAGGAGAGTCTGGGGTTGGTGGCTCTGGAGAGAGAGCTGAAGGGTCAGCTACCAAGATCCCAGTGCTGAGTCATTCCCCGTACTGTGAAAGCCATCTATCTCTGGAAAAGCACTACCCTTCAAGTAGCATCAACCTGAGGGGAAGCCTCAACCCACCTGAAGAAATCCCTCTTGCCCAACACTGTGGAGCTTAGGCCAGGCTGCTGAGTACAGATAAAAGCTATTTCAGTGTTAAGTGTAACAGAAAGCCTGCAGGCAAAGATGGATCTCTAGGATAGGGGTGTCAACTCATTTTCCCTTGGGGCCACATCAGCCTCTCAGTTGCCTTTAAAGGGTTGAATGTGATTTTAGGACTGTATAAACGTAACTACTCCTTAACTAGGGGCAAAAATCTCAGCACTGCCACCAGGTAGAAACAAGGTGCTGGGCCAGATAAAACAAGGTGGAGGGCCAGAGTCAGCCCGTGGGCCTTGTGTTTGCCACCTCTGCTCTAGGAGATCTGAGACTTTAGCAGACCCTCCACCAGAGCTGGTGCTGGTACAAACCAGCCTTCATGCACAAGTTGGTTCTTTCTACACACACCCAGGCCCAGTAAAGGGAGCAACAAGCAATGGATTGCTGATAGCTCTAAGCAACTTGCCCAGGCCCACATATAGGCAGCATCTGATATAGGTCTGCTCCACAGTCTTTGCAGCTCTACCTAGAACAAACACAAAGAAGCAGCCAAAATGGGAAGACAAAGAAATAGGCCCCAAATGAAATAACAAGCGACTTCTCCAGAAGAGGAACTAAATGAAATGCAGGCAAGCAATTTATCAGATAGAGAGTTTAGAGTAATGATTATAAAGATACCCAACAGCATTTTTAAAAAGATACAGAAACAATAAAAAAGTAACAGTTGAAAATAAAGAACGCAATATCTGAAATAAATAATACAATGGAAGAAATAAACACCAGGTAAGATGAAACAAAAGATCAAATCAGCAATTTGGAAGACAAGGTAGTAAAAACACCCAAGCAGGGCAGAAAAAAAAATTAAATTAGGAGAGTTTAAGAAATCTTTAGGACAACATAAAGTGTAACAGCATCCATGTCATAGGAATACCAGAAGGATAAGAGAGTGAGCAAGGGTATGAAAACCTATTTGAAGAAGTAATGACCAAAAACTTCCTTGACCTGGTAATGGAAAAAGACACACAAGTGCAGGAAGCTTGGAAAGTTTCAAAGAGGATGGACTCAAAGAGGCGTACACCAAGACACATCATAATTAAAATGGCAAAGCTTAAAGACAAGGACAGAATCTTAAAAGCCATAAGAGAAAAGCAGTTAGTTACCTACAATGGAGCTCCCATTATACTGTAATCTGATTTCTCAACAGAAACATTTCAAACTGAAAAGGATTGGAATTAAATATTCAAGGTGATGAAAAGCAGGGACCTATAACCAAGACTACTTTACCCAGCAAGGCTGTCATTTAAAACTGAAAGAGAAATAAAGAGTTTCCCAAAGAAGGAAAAGTTAAAGGAGTTTGTGACCATTGAACTGTATTACAACAAATGTTAATGGGCTTTAGGAAGAAGATGAAAAAGAAAGAAAAACTCAGAGGAAAATAGTTAAAAAATAAAATGTCACTAAATACCTATTTATCAATAATCATTTTAAATGTAAATGGCTTAAATGCTCCAATCAAAAGACATAGGGTAGCTGAATAGATAAGAAAAGAAGACCCATACACATGATATCTTTAAGAGACACATATAAGGTCAAAAGACACACACAGATTAAAAGTAAAAGGATGGAGCCTTGGCTGGTGTGGCTCAGTGGATTTAGTGCCAGACTGAGAACCAAAGGGTCACTGGTTCAATTTCCAGTTAGGGCACATGCCTGAGTTGTAGGCCAGGTTCCCAGTCAGGAGTGTGCGAGAGGCAAACACACATTGATGTTTCTCTCCCTCTCTTTCTCCCACCCTTCCCTTCTCTAAAATAAATAAAAATAAAGAAAGACCAGCTTTTAGAAAAAAAGAAAAGGGATAGAAAAAGATATCTCATGCAAATGGAAAGGAAATAAAAGCTGAGGTAGCAAAACTTATATCTGACAAAATAGGCTTTAAAATCAAGGTTATAGTGAGAGACAAAAAAGGACACTATATAATGATAAAGGGAACAGTCCTACAAGAGGATATAACCCTAGTAAACATTTATGCATCCAAAATAGGATCACCTGCATATATAAAGGAAATCTTGATGGACCAAAAGGGAGATATTGACAGAAACATACTCATAGTAAGGGATCTTAATACCCCATTGACTTCAATGAACAGGTCTTCCAGAGAGAAAATTAACAAGGAGACAGCAGCCTTAAATTATATATTAGATTAAATGGATTTAATTGATATCTATAGAGCTTTTGATCCCTAGAGCAACAAAATATACATTCTTTTCAAGTGTGCATGGAATGTTTTCTAGAATAGACCACATGATAGGACATGAAACAAGTCTCAGTTAATTTAAGAAAATTGAAATCTATCCAGCATTTTCTCAGACCACAATGCTATGAAACTAGAAAGCAATCACAAGAAGAAAACTGAAAAAGACATAAAGACATGGAAGTTAAATGACATGTTCTTAAACAATGAATGGGCCAACAACTAGATCAAGGAAGAAATCAAAAGATACTTTGAAACAAATGAAAATGAGAACACAACAATCCAAAATCTGTGGGACACAGAGAAAGCAATCCTAAGAGGGAAATTCATAGCATTATAAGCCTATCTCATAAAAAAAGAAAAAGAACATCTCAAATAAACAATCTAACTTCACACTTAAAGGAACTTGAAAGAGAAAAACAAACAAAGCCCAAAGTGAGTAGAAGGAAACAATAAAAATCAGAGCAGAAATAAATGAAATAGAGTCTAAAAAAATTATACAAAAGATCAATGAATCCAAAAGCCAGAAATTGAATCCAAAATTTAAAAATGAATGTGCCTTATGACTCAGTGATTCCACTTCTGGGAATTTATCCAAAGAAACCCAAAACACTGATTTGAATGAACATAAGCACCCCTGTGTTCACTGCAGCTTCATTTACAGTCACCAAAATGTGGAATCAGCCCAGGTGTCCATCAGTAGATGAGTGGATAAAACAATTATAGGACATTTACACAATGGAATACTACTCACACATAAAAACAAAGAAAACTTTACCCTTTGCAACAGCCTGGATGGGCCTGGAGAACAATATGCTATGTGAATAAATCCAGAGAAAGATAAATACCATATGATTTCACTTGTATGTGGAAACTAATGAATAAATTGAACTAACAAGCAAAATAGAGACAAACTCACAGATAGAGAGCAAGCTGACAGCTCTGGGTCAGGGGCTGGTTAGGGGGTGGAGAGATTTCTTTAAAAATATACTTTATTGATTATGCTATTACAGTTGTACCATTTTGTTCTCCTCTTTATCTCTCTCTGCTCTGCAACCCTCCTCCCTCCAGAATTCCCCCTTGTCTTAGTTCATGTCCATGAGTTGTATTTATAAGTTCTTTGGCTTCTCCATTTCCTATACTATTCTTAACCTCCTCTGGTCTATTTTGTGCCTACCAGTTATGCTTCTTATTCCTTGTACCTTTTTCCCCCCATTTACCCCCACCCCCTCTCCATCAATAATCCTTCCTGTGATCTCCATTTCTATCATTCTGTCCCTGTTCTAGTTGTTCTTCTAGTTGTTCATCTGGTTGTTTATTTTTTTTTAGGTTCAGTTGTTGATAGTGTGAGTTTGTTTTCATTTTACTGTTCATACTTTTGATCTTCTTCTTTTTCTTAGATGAGTCCCTTTAACATTTCATATAATAACGGCTTGGTGATGATGAACTTCTGAACTTTACCTTATCTGGGAAGCACTTTATCAAGCACTTTATCTGCCCTTCCATACTAATTGGTAGCTCTGCTGGGTGGAGGAATTGAGCAAAAAGGGAAAGGAGTCATGGACACAAACAACAGTGTGATGGTTGCAGTGTACGGGAGGTTATAAGTGGGAAAATGGTCATGGAAAAAAATAAAATAAATAATTTTTTAAAAAGAAATTTAATGTGAATAGACATCTCCTGAGGATCCTGTTCAAATGCAAATTCTGCTTAGCTGAGTTTAGGATGGATCTTGGTATCCAGCATTACTAACAAGGTCTCAGGTGATGTGATGCTGCTGGTTCAAGGATCACACTTTGAGTAGCAACATTCTAGATGAAAGTACATGGACTTGGAGTCAGACAGAGTGGTCTGAATCCCAACTTTTCCACTTACCAGCTGTGTGAACTCAGGACTTAACCATCTTGAACCTTGAATTCCAAGTCTGTGAATTGGGCATATCCACACCTACCTCATATTTTGAGTGGATTGTATAGATACCATCTATAAATACCTAGGGTGGTATCCATAATGGACATTCAGTAAATGGTGAGTATTACCATCATGGAATTTTTTTCTAATATTTTTTGTGTGTTTTTCTCTTTTTTATTCTTGTTCAAGTACAGTTGTACCGTACCCACCACCACTTTCCCCCACCCCATCCACCCTCACCTCCCCCTCTCAATCCTACCCCTCTTTGGCTTTGTCCATGGATCCTTTATTCTGTCCCCAGTAGCTCACTTGCTCATTAATACTATAAAAGGCTTTGATCTACACAAACATGTAAATCATAGCATCTCAAGTGTATGGATGTTACAGTCTCATTTATTAGCCCCTTACTGCCAAGGTTAGATCCCTAAAACTGCGAACTTTGGGGCTTTGTTCGGTTATAGCTGGTGGTCTCAGGTGTCCCTGATGAATGTACCTCTCTCACACCCACACTGGAAAGACACAGAAGAAATAAGATAGATGCCTTATCACCACACCAGTGATAAGCCATATTTCACATGTGCTGCAGGCAGATGCTGGAACGTGACCTGCAAATAAAATCTTTAGGAAGTGCCAGAGAGAGACTTGCTGCTGTGGAGCTGGAAGCTCCACATTTACACACCAGCATCAGCACTCTGTCATTGAGCTTACTCCACAAACCTTACAATTTTCTGAGCCTCAGTTTCCCCATCTGTAAAATGAACTAATGAAAACAATGCATCCAAATTAGACATAGAATGTCAAGTGCTTTGAAATGATCATCCCCCTTGCCTGTGCTCCTCTTGTGTGAGAAGGGTTGGAATTTCAGATAAATTGGGACCCTTTCCCCACAAGTTCTTGACCCAAGGATCCAGGAAGTTAGAGGCAGCAATATACAGAATCTGGCACAAATAATACCCCATTTTTATTATAAAATCTTTTATTACAAAATCATAAGCATGTAATTCTGTAATATAACAATATTATACCCAAGCACACCATATGACATTTTAGGTGAAGTGTTCAAATTAAAACTATAAATTATTACACTCATATTATTACCCAACCAACCACTCTCAAACAAGAGTTACTTCTGCCATACCCTGTATTTTATAAACAAAATGTACTGCAATTTATTAAACAGTCCAAGAGCCTAAGTTGCTAACTGTTGAAAGCTTATATACCCATCAGAGTTACATTTTAAAGCAGAGTGTGACTGAAATCACTTAAGTCCCACCTCCAACGCAGAACCCAGAAGACCCTTCCACACTGGCCATTTCCAGCTCATCCCTGTCTCTATTTGCAATAATGGCAAAGTCTTGGAGCTCCCCAGATGCCCCCTGCTTTGTGCTTTGTGCCTTTTCACATGCCCCTTCCCTCAACCCTTCCCAAATATCAGAAGAGTCAGGAACCAGCCATGGCTCTTGTTTGCAGCAGAATCTATCTCTGGATGACTTGAGAGGTTAAATGACATGTACAGGATACCAGGGAGAGAACAGAATCATCAGGAAGGCTGCAGAAAGTAGCTGGGCAGGGGGATGGAAATGAAGGGAAGCACAGACAGAACACAGCCAGGGTTGCAAGGCAAAACAGCCCAGGCACAACCCCTCTGCTGCCAACACCAACACCAACACCAACACCAACACCAACACCAGAAGCTACAGGTGTATTGCCAATGCCTCCAGCCCTACATGCTGACTCTGCCCCCTCCCTGTCACAATCACCAATCTAGGAAAAGAGACTCATCAGCTGCAGTGCCAAGTCCAAGATGGATCTGTCCAGCTGGGCAAGTTTTGGGGACTTTGCCTTTCTTACAAGTTGAAAATTGGGCTTTTCGACTTCTATGGGGCCTGCATTCCAGCCAGATCAACTCAGGTAAACGGCTCTGCCAGATAGCCAGAAAGATAATAGATCTACATGAAGGCTCTACATGAGCATTAGAGTGGTGGCCAAACCTCCCTGACACACTTTTCTCTGTGTGAGACACACAGCCCCTGAACAGTGCTCCCAGCACCCCTGAAACTGAGTCAGGTGGTTTTGTGTTTTTCTGGTTAGGTTTCTGTGACTACCTTAGGACAGACTCCTCAAAAGCAGGGCTTGAGAGGAGGAACCACATACTTGTGATTTATGAAGGAAATTCTCTAGGGAAGGTCTGTGAGACAGCAGGGAAGCAAGACAGAGGAGGAAGCCAAGCAAGGAGGGGATTTCAGGGGTGGCTTCCAACTGACCCCACTGGAGATCTCAAAAGGGTAAATTATACCTCAGAGTTGCCTCAATTCAAGGGACTGGATGCCCACATTCCATGCCCAGCAGGCATTGATTAATGGCAGTCAGGATTGGAGAAGGAAGGTGGAAATAAAAACTCCAAGGCACATCCTCACAAAGGGGTTCCAGTCACCCTGTCACAGTCCTCCAAGAAGAGGGGCAGGTACAAGCTATTGAGAACAAGACATTGACCTCAGCAATGGTAAAACGGGGTCCAAGGAGACAGAATAAACTGACACTGTCTGCTCCAGTGCCCTACCCTAGACTGGGAGCCCCCTCAAAAGCTGCCTATGACTGATTTGTTGCCATGTTCCCAGAACTCAACACAGGACAGGAAAATTCCTAAAAGTGAATAAACATTGGCTAGAAGGAACTATTGCTTCTGAGGTATAAAATGAAGCAATAGATAACTACAGACACAGGTGGGAGTCAAGCAGGCAAGGGTCAGGGAATTTTAACCTGGATTTACTTTTCCTTCATTATTGTGCAAGTCCTGGTCACACTGTCTCTGCCAAAAGGAAAGACTTTCTGGTGTTTCCAAGGTCAGAGGGCCCTTATGGTTAGAAGGGATCCAATGTGCAAAGAACACTTGTCTCAACTTCTGGCCAAGATGGAGGCTTAGGTAGACACACTGTGCATCCTCACACAACACAAAGATGGACAACAACAAATTAAAATCAAAAAATAACCAGAACTGACAGAAAATCAAACTGTATGGAAGTCCAAACAACCAAGGAGTTAAAGAGGAAATATTCATCTAGACCGGTAGGAGGGGTGGAAATGGGCAGCCGGGCAGAGAGGGCTCCAGGCAAGGCAGCAGCTGGAGGCTGAGAGCTGGCAAGGTGTGGCTGGCAAGCCAGCAGTGGCAGACTGGATGGTCTCATATTCAAGAGGAAATAAACCAGAAAGAACAATTGGGGAGCAAGACAGATTTCACAACCCAGGATTCTAGCTTGGGGGAATAAAGCCTCAAAGCCTCTGACTGAAAACACCTGTGGGGGTTGAGGCAGCAGTGGGAGAAACTCCCAGCCTCACAGAAGAGTTCATTAGAGAAATCAACAGGGTCCTAGAATGTACAAAAGCCCACCCAACAGGGAATCAGTACCAGAAGGGCCCAATTTGATTGTGGGTAGCAGGGGAAGTACTGAAAACCAGCAGAAGGCAGAGCAAGCTACATTGTTCCCTCTTGGACCCCTCCCCGACATACTGTGTCACAACACAGCGACATGAGTTGCCCCACCCTGGTGAACCCCTGAGGCTCTGCCCCTTACTGTGTAACAGGTAAGCTGAGACAAAAAAAAAAAAAAAATGGCCCAAATGAAGGAACAGATCAAAGTTCCAGAAAAAAATACAACTAAGCAACAGAGGGATAGCCAGCTTATCAGTGGCACAGTTCAAAACACTGATAATCAGGATGCTCACAGAATTGGTTGAATATGAAAAAATGAAGGCTATGCTAAGTGAAATCAAGGAAAATGTATAGGGAACCAACAGTGAAAGGAAGGAAAGAGGGACTCAAATCAACGATTTGGACCAGAAGGAAAAAAGAAACATTCAACCAGAACAGAATGTTGAAACAATAATTCAAAAAAATGAGGAGAGGCTAAGGAACCCCCAGGACAACTTTAAACGTTCCAACATCTGAATCATAGGGGTGCCAGGAGGAGACAAGGAAGAGCAAGAAGTTGAAAACTTATTTCAACAAATAATGAAGGAGAACTCCCCCAATCTGGCCAAGAAAATAGACTTCCAGGAAGTCCAGGAAACTCAGGGAGTCCCAAAGAAATTGGACCCAAGGAGGAACACACCAAGGCACATCATAATTACATTACCCAAGATTAAAGATAAGGATAGAATCTTAAAAGCAGCAAGAGAAAAGGAGACAGTTATCTACAAAGGAGTTACCATAAGACTATCAGCTGATTTCTCAAAAGAAACCTTGCAGGCAAGAAGGGGTTGGAAAGAAGTATTCCAAGTCATGAAAGGCAAGGACCTACATCCAAGATTGCTCTATCCAGCAAAGCTTTCATTTAGAATGGAAGGGCAGATAAAGTGCTTCTCAGATAAGGTGAAGTTAAAGGAGTTCATCATCACCAAGTCCTTATTATATAAAAGGTTAAAGAAACTTATCTAAGAAAAAGAAGAAGATAAAAAACATGAACGATGAAATGAAAACAAATGCACAACTATCAACAACTGAACCTAAAAAAAACATAAAAACAAAAGCAAACAACCTGAACAGGAAGAGAATCACCGAAATGGAGATCCCATGGAGGGTTATTAGTGGTGTGGGAGGGGGGGAAGAATGGAGGAAAAGGTACAAGGAATAAGAAGCAGAAATGGTAGGTACAAAATAGACAGGGGGAGGTTAAGAATAGTATAGGAAATGGAGAAATCAAAGCACTTACATGTACAACCCATGGACATGAATTAAGGTGGGGGAATGATGGTGGGAGTTCGAGTACAGGGCAGAGGGGATTAAAGGGGAAAGAAAATGGGACAACTGTAATAGCATAATCAATAAAACATATTTTTAAAAAATAGAGAACACTTGTCTCAAGAAGGTGAACAAGCATTTAGAGTTCTCAGGCACAGCTGGCCTATAGCCTTTCATCTCCTCAGGAAGACAATAGAAGCTGGAGATAATGTGATGGCTTCCAGAATTCATATAAAGTACCCACAGGATGCACGCAATTTGCTACAGCAGCTTGTTTCCCTTCACCTACCAGCAGGAAAAACGCAGGACTGTCCACACCCTGACCACAGAGTCGTATTTTCACAGGAGAGCCCCCAGCAGAGTTCATTCAGCCTGACTCTAGAAAGGGGTCTATTTTTAATCATATGCTTTCAAATTGGCCAACACAGAGAAAGAGCAGAGCCTGGAGGCAACCTTCCTCTCCCACTTTAGGATGAAAAAGCAAGTGGAATGATTCAACAAAACCTTGATTTGGGTTCTTCCAGTCTGACCACCAAGAGAAGGGACCACTGAGTAAGGCCCTCCTTGGCCCAGGTCATGTCATCAGCAGATCAATGCTTACCACCACCACAGGCCTCTGGAGTTAAGGGCCACTGTGCTGGTTAATCTTATGTGTCAACTTAGCTGGATCACAGTGCTCAGATATGTGGTCAAACATAATTATGAGTATGTGAGAGTGTTTTTAGATGAGATAACATTTAAATCAGTGGACTCTGAGTAAAGCAGAATGTCCTCCCTCATTTGGGTGGGCCTCATCTAAACAGTTGAAGGGCTGGATAGGACAAAAGACTGACTTCCTTGACCAAGAGGGAATTCTGCCACTGACAGTCTTTGGTCTTGAACTGTAGCATCAGTTCCTTCCTGTTCTCCCACCTGATTGCCTACCCTTCATATATATTTGAAGGCTACATGGAAGTTCCCAGAAGGACAGATGCGGGCAGTGTCACAGAGTCCCCGCATGTCTAGATACAGAGCTCAGAAAGGAGGCAAACCTCTCCCTGTGTGGTTTTGAGATAGAGTGGACCTGCAGGGGCTTTGGAGCCAGGGCAAGACTAACAACGGGTACAGTGGGAAACTTATGGCTACTTATAGGAATGAGATGGGGACTTCTACCAGAGTCCAGCAGGAGAGCAGGACAGACCCAAAAGATCAGATAGATGGATGCTGACTAGGATGGAATGTGTCCTAAAAGGCAGACCCTTGATCAGCCCCTTCACGCACCATGATAAGTCACAAATCCCCCTGTTCTATAAATCCACCCTGGGAAGAAAAAAAGGTTGTGAGTTGACTGAATTTAATTGCAATAACCAAGTTTTATCCAACAGAATGGGAGCTGGATATAAGCTACACTGAGTTACAGAGAATTAAAGCCGCACCTCTTGCAGAGCTGCCTTAGTGATGAGAATTCCAAATGTCGTCATCCTCACAAAGACAGCGTGTGCACAGTACCCTGCACCCCACAGAGGGCTCAGCACCAGAAACACAGAGTCTCATGTCCTGTAAGGGTACTGATGCAGAAGCCCCAGCCCAGACCAAGAGCAGCAGCAACCCTAGAGTAGGAACATCATTACTTGTTTATTTGCTTGTCCGTAAGGTCCCATGTAAAATGCATGTAGACAACTTATGGGCAGATGATGGAGGATTTTCCCTCTTTCCTTGTTTCTTTTCTATTCTTCTGTTCTTGCAAACTATCAAATGCAGCCATATCAGGCTCAGCCTCAAGTCCAAACTATATTTAAATTTCACTTATTTCTTCTAACTGGCCAGAGATTTTACTGGTAGTTCCATTTTATGCTCAGATTAACCAGTGAGGAAACACAGCAGCCGTTTTAAAGGCCAGCCCTCCAGTCTTCTAAAACCATGAAACCATGGCATGGAGTTGCCTAGTGGTGCTGCCCCGAGGAGGGAGCCAGCGTCTCATGCTCTCCCAGCAGCAGAGCCCCAACTTCCAGCCCCTGAAGGACCTGTGCAGGAACCCTGAGCTACGGGTTCAGGTGAAGAACCTTGGGGAGCACTGAGTATACTGACACCAGCTGTGTTCGTTTCTAGTCTCACAAGTTTCCCCTTGTTACTTTGTGTTTGAGGACCTAAAAAAGAGAGAATCTGCTCCATGGGAAAACTAAAGAAGGTAGAAATGAAGTAAATCTTTAATTAGAGACTGTTCAAAGGGTCACAACCAGGACAGAACTGTACCAAGAATGGGTTCATTGCTAAAAATGAAACTAAGTGGAATACTAGACAATTCATCAAAACTGACATATCGAAGGGATGTCAGAGTGCAAAGGATGAGGCAGCCTGCAGGCCCGGTCCAGCGACCGCTGCCATGCTGCCGCCTCCTCGGTACTGGTGATAAGGTGAGGGTCACCTCGTGGTGGGGGCACCAGGACATCACAGCCACGCTTAAAAGCTGGAGGTTTAGTGATGGGAAGACTTCTGCCTTCCAAGCAAAATAGAGAGGCTGACTAACAGACTCTGCCACCCTGGAAAGGTGACAGTGGTGAATGGAACAGGAGAGCAGGCAGAGATGCTATCTTTGAATATGTGAGAGGACTCAAGGTTGGCAAGAAAAGCTGGGACATCATCAGACTAACTCCTCCCCGCCCCAAAGATTACTCTAGGCCCCCTCCACCCTGGGAGGCTGATCTGCGTAGATTACACAAGAATTGCAGACCTTCTGGCTTCAGGCTAGTTTAGCCAAAGGGGTGTCCAGAAGATATCAGAAGGAAAGAGGTGGGTGAAGTCGGGCAACTTATTTATTTATTTATTGCCCTGGCTGCCTCTCTGAAAGGTCACCTCAGGTTGGCTCTGTTCCTGGACACAGTCCTGATCCAACTGTCTGTGTGTCTCTGGTCTCACACCATAACTGCTCCCTCCCCATCATTACAGCCTCGGAGGTCACAGCTGGGATGCCACGAGGCCACAGGTCACTGTACTTCCAGCTGTGGCTTCTACACCCAACCTGTGTAAATGAAATTTCATCAAATGGCCCTTTGTTGAGGGTCCTATTCTTTTCTATTAGAGCCCCAGGTAATATAGACACCAACAGTCCTTACATTTTTTTCCTGGCCATTCTCAGCTGTCTGTGGAAAAAGACAGATTACATATTCAATGGGACAGAAAAAAAAATTCCACTTGAAGAAGTAAGAAACAGAGACAAGAGGAAAGGCTTGTAGGAGCCTTTGAAATGTCACTTTTTCTCCTTTTTGAGTCTCCATTATACTTTTGAGTACAATTGCTTAAAAATTAGTGTTCAAGGGCTTTTAAAGTTGCTGAAAGAAATGGTACCTCCCTTACACCAATAATGGAATCGCGTAATTGAGAACATAAATCTCTATTGTGAATACTGATGGTTTCTCTTTAACCACTCTGTGGGCTACACTGATCAGCCTGGGCTCTGTTGTTTTATAGACGTGTCAGCTAAGTGCTTATCACACAAAGTACTCCTCCCTTGGTATGTACTAAGTAATAAAAGTTAAGTTGTTCCTGAAATGATTTTGCTTTTCTGTTTTAGCTGTGAGTTAATGTCTGCTTTTTAAGGTTAAGAATGTTTCTAACACAGAGTATCATTAATTAGTTTCCCGGTGGCCCATTTGTTCAGGGATTCCAGGCCTCTTGAACAAATTGCTAAGCTGTTAATGGAAAACGATATTTTGTTAGGCAGACCTGTCTGATTTTTTTCCTAAACCAGTTTGCTACAGTCAGACCCTGGGCTCCTAGCTTATAAAGGTTTCTATGGATTTAGTTATTTATTACAATGCTAATTTTTATGTTTTGGTATAATATTTTGTTTGTTCTGTTTGTTTTGTTTGCTTATAAGCCACAAGTGCTTCTCACTTTTCATGAATCCTTAGAAACTGGAAACAAGAGGAGAGTCTTTATCACCCCAAACAACTTTCTGAAGTTCTGCTCAATAACTAACTACCAGTACAAACAGGAGGCTGAACACACACACACCATGTCCAGGGGGTGGGTCCCCTTGTCAAATTGCCCAGCCGCTGCCCAGAGAAAAAAGAACTGTTAAAAAATGGCAAAACGCAGGAAATAATTATAGCCAATCAGAACGAGCCAAATGGAAAACTTACCAAAACCCCATGAAGATGCAAGAATAAAAGGGAAATTAACCAGAGACATGCTGGCATAAGACATATATGGTAGTCAGGAAAAGACATCTGGGGAACAAACCAAGTTATGGAAGGTCTAGCCTGACATTTTGGTCCACGCTCAAGTGACCAACACAAATTGCTGTTGCTCCATCGCCTCACAGAAGTGTCCGAGACTCTAGCTGATAGCCAAGAGCCTGGGCAGAAAGTTTCCCTTGTGAGGAATTTGGTTGTGCACATGTTTAGTTTGTATGATAAGGAAGGGGTATAGTATGCTAACAAGCACATATCAGGCCTTCATGCACACACACACACACACAGAGCCTACGTGTAGGTCTGAAGGAGCCGGTGGGTCATATTTAGGCTTTTTGCCCTCAAATATACACACACAGACACTTACGTACCTTCATGGCTCCCCGCCTTTGCTTATGCCACTTGTTTCCTTCCTCTTCCTAGGAACCTCTTTTATTCTTCTTCTGCCAATTAAATTCAGATTTATATTGTTGGCCCCCAAAGAATTACTCTCCCCACTATCCTCTGCTGCCTCCTCCTACCTGGGGGTAGAGGAGAGCAGGAGGGCTATCCATGGAGGGCAGCAGCCCCATGGAATGATTAAGGGTCCACCATGCACAAGCTCTGCTGGCCTCCTCACTCTACAGAGCTCTGTACTCCTGAGGCCTCTTCTCCTGCAGTTTTCCACTAGGGGATTCCTTAGATTGCTGGGCCTCTGACATTGGGTCTTCTCAGGGCAAAAATATTTCCTTGCAGAAGAACATGTAGCAGAACCATGTTGGAGTCTGCTTCTGACTCTGCAACCTCGTGACCCTCCACTTTACACAGTCTCCTGGGGAATGAGCTCACAGCCCAGCTAACCCATGAATTCATCCTGAGATGAGGATATCGATGGGCACAAAATACTACTATCAAGACTGATGTAGCTGCTCCTAACATGGTCAATGGGGAGAAGCATTCAGCTTGTATTCAGCTGTTATCACGAACCCAGCATGTTACATATCTCATCTTTTAAAAGCCCACCCAGAACACACATGTAACCAAGTTAGGTTTATTAGCTCATTGCAGCAAGAGAGAGCGAATACCAAAAGGACTGTGAAATGTCTCAGAGGGTGGGAGCTAGGAAAGATTACCTATTGAGACTGGGGAGTGAGAGTTGACCACAGAATGGCCTTGGCAGGGACTGGAGAGAATCTGTAAAGTAAGGAGCTGCTGAAGCACTCAAGAGGTCTTGCAGACACACACAAGCCAAACAGGGCAACACCCATGTGCACAGCAGCACTAGCCACACAGCCAAAAGGCAGGAGCAACCCAGACGCCCACTGATGGGTGAATGGATAAACAATGTGTGCTATATGCATTGCAGTGGAATATTATTCAGTTTAAAAACAAAATTCTGACACATGCTACAACATGAGTGAACCTTGAAGAAAGTATGCTAAGTGAAATAAGCTGTGGCCAAAAGACAAAAACTGTGTGATTAGTTAACCCACTAATGTGAGTTACCTAGAACCATCACATTAACACAGACAGAAAGTAGAATGGTGGTTCCAGGAGTGGGGGGAAGAAAGAATGGGGAATTATTGTTTAATAGGCCCAGAGATTCAATCGAACAAGGGGAAAGTTGTGTGGAAAGGTGGTGATGATGGCTGCACAACAATATGAGTGTACTCAATGCCACTGAACGATACACTTAAAATGTTAAAGTGGTAAATTTAATGTATATTTGTCCATAATAAAAACAAGCCATGCAGAGTTACTATTAGGTCAGTTCGTCTGATGTTTTATTAGTATGTATGGGTCTGCATAACTGGTTAAAGGGATTTGAGCTGGGACAGCTTCTCTGGCAGACTACGGCTTCGTTCAGCTCACAGTAGTCCTCGTCATTCTCGACAGATACGTCCCAAGGCCCCCAGTGGATGCCTGAAACCACAGATAGTGTAGAACCCTATATATACTCTGTTTTTTCTTATATGTACATACCTATGATAAAGGTTAATTTGTAGTTTACACAATGAGAGGTTAACAATACCTAATAATGAAATAGAATAATTATAACAATACTGTAATAAAAATTATGTGAATGTGGCATTATGAGGTAAAATGAGGGTAACTTGAACACACTCTCTACACCACTGCACAACAGTGGCTCTGAGCCCCAGACCGATACTGCGTGACTAACAAGCAGGGAGCCTGAGCAGCGAGGAAAGGCGGGACACAGGGACCAGTCACGTCCTGGGCAGGCAAGGTTTTATCGCACTACTCCAAACAGTGCGCAGTTTAAAACTCACGAATTGTTTTCTTCTGAAATTTTCCATTTAATATTTTCGGCTTTACCACAGTTGTCCACGAGTAACTGAAACTGCAGAAAGCAAAACAGCAGATAGGGGGGACCACGGTATCTGCTTTGCTGGTCCCAGAATGGTTTTGCCAAGATGTGACTGCTATTTCAATTCAGTTCCCTCATCTCAGACTAGCTGCTAGCAGAGTTGTCTTTGACTTTTTCCATCTCGTTTGTTTGTTTATTTGCTCATCTGTTTATTCTTCTTAGCAACTAAAAGTAGTGGGTTCAGCCTGGGCTTCTCAATCGCAGGACTCCTCTAAAGCTTAAAGCAGATCTCTGAAATCTGCACAGTCTGTTTGTTCCCAGTCTCTAGCAAATGCAATGCAACAACATTGGCTCTTCCAGGCACCAAAAAAACGCAGAGGTAAACATGGCATGGTCTGACCTCCAGGACCTCACAGACTGAAGGGCAATAGACATATGCAGTTACGTGTAGGAGAGCATGATAAATTCTAGATAGCAAATTATTCTATGCCTATATAAAGTATCTACATCTGTGATAGTACTTGCTTACATTTGGTTAAAATCCTTTGACAAAGAAACAAGCCTCCTTTTTGGTTACGAGAGATAGATGAGATTCAAATTTAAAATGGGAACACTAATAGAAAATGTAACACATTTGCTGAGGTGTCTCTGAAGTATAAATAATGAAGTTAGAATCTTTCCTAAGACCAGATTTTTAAAAAACAGAGAGAGAAAGCAAAATAATTCCTAATTTATGCATCACAATTTCAAGTTGGCATCAGCAATTTTTTCTGTAAAAGGCCAGATAAAAAATTTTAGACTTTGCAGGTCATTGCCAAAGATACCATGTAAACAGATGAGTGTGTCTGTGTTCCAATAAAACTTTATTTATGAACACTGAAATTTGAATGGAATATAATTTTCATAGGTCATAGAATAGTATTCTTCTTTTAAATTTCTTCCAATCACTTGAAAATGACTCTCAGAAACACAGGCACAGGCTGTGTTTGGCCTGCAGCCTCCATTTGCCAAGCCCTGCTTTCAAGGCTGGCTTCTCCAAGTGTGGCCGGCAGCCCAGCAGCAGCAGCAGCATCCAGGCACTAGTCCGGAAAACAAAACTCAAGCCCCACCCCAGATCCATGGAAGGAAAATCTGCATTTTAAGAACATCACCTTATGTTTGATCTGCACATCCCGGTTTGAGAGGGGCAGGCTTAAGGTCTACACACACTCCAAAGCCAGACTTTGAGTCCTGGTGCAATAATATAAGTGGCCAGAGAAGTGGCCCTGGAAAAGTTCTGAGCTGCTCTGGGCCTCAGTATCCCTTTGTGCAAGATGGAGGTGATAGCATTGTCTCCTTCAGCATGACTGTGAAACTTACACATACACGCACACACACAGAGCTGAAATAATATTTGTCATTACTATTACAAAATTTCACATTATGTTATTTTCACAGCCATGCTCTCAGACAGGCACTGTTTACCCCATTTCACAGAAGAAATTGTGGCCCAGAAAAATGGGGTCACAGAACAAAAGTCTTTGTTTCCAAATTTAGTGCTGAGGATGATGAAGTGTTCAAGGGTACAAAAGGGAACACAGTCCCCAGGCTCCCAGGTCTTCATATCCACATCTCCCTTCTAATGGTTCACTCTTGCAGGCTATGCTGAGAACTGACTCAGAAAAGTCCCTCTGGGAGGAGAAAGGGAGAAGAATTGATTTATTGGCCACCGTCTCCCACTGATGAAGGTTCACTGCTCCTGACAGGCCCCCACTCCCAAGTGCACAGCTCCCCAAATCAGCTACCCAGAAATCTTCCTGAATCTGTGCCCAAAGTTACTCTTTCATCCCTTGAAATACATCTTCCATTAAGTTGTGTAGTGTTTTTTTTTAATATTTTATTTATTTATTTTTAGAGAGAGGGGAAGGGAGGGAGAAAGAGAGAGAGAGAAACATCAATGTGTGGTTGCCTCTCATGTGGCCCCCACTGGGGACCTGGCCTGCAACCCAGGCATGTGCCCTGACTGGGAATCGATACTGCGATGCTTTGGTTCACAGCCCGCGCTCAATCCACTGAGCTATGCCAGCCAGGGCCTAAGTTGTGTAGTGTTTTTTATAACTTTTTCTAGTTACAGATTGTAAATTTTCCTTCTGCTGAGTCTTATAGCTGTTTTTTATCATATTTGTAGGGCTCAGGGGAAAAAAAAAAAAGGCAATTCCTTTATTTGAGCATCCTGACATTTATTAGCATAATAAAATTCTCAGGATGAAATTGCAGTTTTCCAGACAGTAATTTCATTTTCAGGACAACTTATAAAAAATTTATTTTAAGGCCAGGTAAAACCCAAAACATACAAGACATGCAGAAAGTGCAGGCCCCAAACAAAGTGAAGTAAACACGTCAGGCCCATGCCTCTGCCGTCGACGCTCACATGTTAGTTAGGGTGAAGGAACGACGGCTCGGGGTTCAGGTTCTCATCCCATCTCCATCAGCTTCCAAAGCTGCTGCTAGTTCTTGGAATTAAAGCTTTCTTCTGATACCTGGAAAATCATCACATCCTGTCCCCTTGACACATCACTGCTAAGCACGAAATAATTGTTGCTATTGTGGTAGTTTCTGTTAGAAATACCTTTCACTTGGACAGAGATTTTATACTTATCATTAAACTGATCTGCCAAAAAACTTAGTGATGGCCCTTCAGAAAATTCTCTTCTCAGTCACAGTGAGCTTTAGTGTGGTTAAGTGACTTGAATAAAGTCAGACAGTGGGTAAGTAGCATAGCCAAAGCTGAAATTTGGTTCCTCCAAGTCTAACAGAAAGAAGGTAATTTTAACAATATCAGTTATGGTTTTTAAAGCACTTTAGAGTTCAGAAAGCAGGTTCTTTCCATCGCTGCATTTTATCCTCAGGGCCCTGTGAGACAGGCAGGTAGGAGGGAAGCTATGGAGGCAGACTGTAAAATTGACATCGTTAAATACACTTGTATGATGGGTCCTTATTCTGGCTTCCCAAGAGGCAGAGCCTGTGGTAAGTGCTTACACGCTGCTACTTTACTCAGGAGTGCAATCCAGGGGAGCAGGTAAAAGAGAAACTGGGGTGAGGCAGAGAAGGAGGAAGAACAAACAGTAGGGTGGAAGACTGACCGGAGCACTGCTTCATTTCATTCTGACTTACTGCTTGATCATGCAGGACTGTCTTCTAAGAGGATATGATGAGAACTGCTTCTCTAAAAAGTCCTTCCAGGAGGAGAAGGGGAGAAGAACTAGTTTATCAGCCATTGATAAAGGTTCACTGCCTGGGAAGTTTACTTCCCAGCTCTTCTTGGTTGCATGGTGTCTTATGCCTCTGTGGCAACAGCAGAGAGGCCAGAGTACCATGTTTGGCAAGGTGCTATTGGCTCATGCTCACATGAAGCTGTGGACACAATGGGGAAGGGTAGAGCCTGTGAAAAACTGGTTGCAGTGCTGGCACCTGGGGTGAAACCAGAGGTCAAGGACCTGAAGAACAGAAGAGGCAGGAGGTGAAGTGGAGCATAAGAGATGTTGGATACAACTATCAAGTAAGGTAAACCAGGCAGTTGACATACACAGAGTTCACTCATCTTTTTACTGTCACCAAATACAAAGCTGTCTCTATGTATAAGCCCATAAGTGTGAAACCTAAGCATGCACAAGTAGACACCATCCCTGAAAGTTACTAAGAAGTTATTAGGAGAATTTTTTCTTAACAGGAAGACATAGTCAAATTAAGTGAGCAGTAAAATAAAAAATCAAAGGACTATGAAGGCACAGGTAATCAATCACTTGAGTAACCTGTATGAAAAGGGCCAAATAATAGAGAACAAAAGACTTATCAGATGCATACAAACCATTCTTAAATTATCATTCACCCTAGGTTTGGGGCACATCTATAGTAATACGTAAAACCACTGCCTCCATATTGTAAAACGAGGGCCGAGGTATGGTTTCAGACAGAGGAAGGGTGGCAGAATAAGAGGCAAATAAGGAAGGCAGAGCAGTATCAGTCACCTGCTCTAGAAGCTGGGGCTCAGAAGCCTTAGTAATTCCAGTGACACTGTCAATAAGAGTGATGATGAACATTATTAAAGATGCAGCATCTATGTTTTCCACATAAATCCCTTACGATACCTCCCCTATAAGCTCCATGACTATGTAAGCAGTGATAAGTAGGAAATAACTTATTGGGAATCATAGATTAATGTTGGAAACTTTCAGTAGAAGTACATTCATTCAAAAAACATTTATTGAATGGACACTATATGTTAAATTCAGAGTTAGGCACTGGAATTACTTTGGATTATAAAATCATGATCCATGGTCTCTAGGGGATGAGTCTAGAGCAGATGTGACAAACAGGCTTTATCTTCTGAGGTCATATCTAAATTCTTCATGAAAGATTTGTGTCAACAATTAGCAATTTCTTTCCTGGGCACTGGGACAAGGACCAGTAGCACATATGCCATATATTTCATAGCTCTTGAGACATTCAAATGTTCTCAATCCTCTGAACATTGGTGCATTTTCCAGAAGGCCATAAGGATTTGAGCTGAGAAGTTCTTGAGTTAAAAAAAAGAAGGATGCCCAAAAGAATCCAATTGATGAGGGGAAAAAGGTCATTCAAACAACAGATGGTAGTCTGGTGGGCTGTCCCTCTGTCCACAGGGTTCCTGCAGCAACTCTCCCCCTGAAACAGTGATAATTTCCTCCTGGAGAAAAAAAAAGAAATATTCACTTACAATCAAGAAAAAGAAATAGGATCCACCAGAGAGAAACCAGTTCAAGAGAGAAAAATTAAGAATATGTTTCTGCCTACTCCTCACTAAAATTTCTAGAAATCACAGAAAAATATCTGCTTTTAAAAATAAATAAATTTATAAAAGTATGGACAAATAAGAAAAGCCATCAACAAAGCAAAAATGTTGAGGATTTCTTGAAAACCAAGAGATATACAGGGTGAGATTTTCAGAGGAGTTAATATGGGACAAGGGCTACAGCAAGCTATCAGTGAGATGTGTTTGGGACCCCCAGACAGCAGAGGCCTTTGTCTCAGGCAGGGCAGAAGGTGAGGAGAGGCACACATGAACCCACAAAGTTCAGAAACTCCCATTCCCAAAACATGAACTACTTGTTATCAACTCCAACACTAACGCATAAAGAGACTGGACAAGGAAATAGGAACTGTATCTGTGATGGATAAATAAGAAATTCAAAGTTGAAAGATCACCTCCCAGCTCAAAATTTATAAATATTTAAGAAAAATTATAGCCATGAAAGAAAGGTGCCAACCTCAACAACAGAACCGACTCCCAAGAAAATATCAAGTTTGTAAAATAAGCAGAAAGCCTTTAAGAGATGTGAATTAATCTCCTCAGTGGAATAAGAAGACAAATCATCCACGAAACAAGAATGAGCTATAATTTTAAAAAAAAGAATACCTGGAAATAAAAAGGATGCCCACTTAAATTACATGGAAAATTGTAATAGAAGAACTGAAGAGCAAAATAAACATAACTAAAGGGCAATTTAGTCACTGGATGAATTGACACAATTAATAAGAAAGGGACTTTTAAGAGGAAAAATGGACAAAGGATATGAACAGACAATTCACAGGAGAAATCCAAGTGGCCATTAAACATATGAAAAGAGCCTCAGCATTAGACAAATGCAAGTTAAACAACAGTGAAATTCGGTGTCTGCCCATCTGATGGGGGAAAAAATGTAAGGGACTGATAATCTCCAGTGTTGGCAAGAGTGCAAGAAAGCAGCCTCATATACTTTTTGGCAGGAGCATGAATTGGCACTAGATTTTTGGAAGGCAATCTGGCAGATATTTTCAAATTAAGATGTGTATAGTCTTCTACCCAGCAATTCCAATTCAAGGGATCCATCCTAGAGAAATACTCACATATGTGCCCAAAGTGGCATACACAAGCAAATCTCTGCAGCACTGTTTGTGATCAGGAGAACCTGGAAGCTACATAAGTGGCCCTCATAAGGAGGGTGGATAACTAAATTATGCATCCATACCATGGAGTATCACAGGTTTTCACAAGGATACAGTATATGGATTGACATGCATATACCTCAATAACAGCCAACATCCTGATAACTTACAAATGTCAGGTACTTTAGTGATATCTCATTGAAACCGCACAGTGACCCTAAGAGGTGAATGCTATTATTACACCCATCTCACTGAGAAGGAAACTAGGGCACAAGAGTCTGAGTAGTTGCCCAAAGTCACACACAGTAATGAAGTTGGGATTAAAACTTGGCAGCCTGATTCCAGGGACCGCACTTCTACAAAATACATTCTACGACATATTAAGCATGTTTAAAATCAAATTGTTGAGCTATTGGTAAAGGATTAGCCAATTTTCATAAAAATAAAATGCTATGTATTTTCTTATGTACATAAATTTCCATGTTAATGCCCAGGAAATACTTTGGTTAGGTACATGGCACACTGATAATTCAAGATGGAGGATGCAAAGCAAGATTTTAAATGAACAATACTTACGCTTTATATTATATTTGATTTTTCTTAGAATTTAATCATAAATTAATTGTGTAATTAAAATTTCCATCTATAAAACTGGCCACCAGACCTCTACATGGGCATAAATGAGCTCTCTCTTTAGCATTACAATAAACTGGAAGTCTCAAACCTTAGATTTGGAAAAAATAAACACTTTCAAAGACATGTGATTTAGCCTTCCTATTCAGGAACCTGTCCACAGCGTCTCTGAGAGATGGACATTTACTCTTTGACTGAATACTTCCAAAGACACAGAGCACACCACTGCTCAAGCAGCTTATCTTGAACAGGAAAAGCAAGTTGGGTGGTATAGTGGGAAAAGCACAAGCTTCAGAGGCACACACCTAAGGCTTAACTCCCAGACCCAGCTGGTGCCAGCCATGAAAACTTAGACTAGTTACTCGATCTCCTCTTCCTGATCTGTAAAATGGGACTAATATGCCTCCCTCACAGAGCTATGGTGAAAATTAAATGAGAATATGGGCATAGAGCAACAGGCCCAGTGCTTGACACAGAGAAGGTGCCGATATCCACACATCCCCTCCCCTTCTTTCTCCCATAGTTGTTAGAAGGCTCCTCCCGATCTGCCTCCATCCTGATTAGTCTAGTTTTCCAGGAAGTACTTTCCTCCAAGCATCTAGGTATTTGTAAGTGGGTGGTTTTCTATGTACTTAAAAGATCAGGTTAAGAGTTGCCCCTAGAGTTCTGTGGACACCCATAAAGAAAAAGCTACACAAATCCAAGAGTCCTATTATAGCAAAATCCCAGTGAGACAGTCAAGTAATTCTGTGGGCCTTTCTACACTTGCAAAGCTCAGGCAGATGGAGGACCCCTGAGCTACCACATTTCTGTTTCTTGGAATCCCTGGGTCCTGCCCTTCTGAGTTCCACTTTTGTCTTCCTCCAAATGACTACTGATGCCAACAGCCACATTAACAAAGAAATTGCTTCTTTCTACATATATTATTTAGAAGGCATCTTTTTCAAAGTGAGGTCCACATCAGGGGAACAAATAACAAAAAGAGTTCTGGAAGATAAGAACTTCCATAGCACTTTACAGTTAGAGTGCTGTTATTGAATACATACATTCCCTCATTTAATACTCACAGGGTCTGAGCTAAGTATTATTAACATCCATTTGCCCAGCTATGAAACTAAAGCTCTGTGAGACTAAGGAATCTGCCCAAGGTCACACACATACAAAGTAGTAAAGCTATAGTCGGAACAAGAGACATGGTAACTCTACAAGGAAAGCCTCTCTAACCATAGGTTTGCTTGCTAGGTTTCAACTAACTCTACAAAGCTGCAAGATGCCTTTCTAAACTGTCCCCAAGAGAGACATCCTGGGAATGAGTTGGGAATGAGAACTGGTCTTGGACAGAAGGCTGGTTGACCAACCTCTAAGTTCTGACACTAAGGAGCACTCAGGTACTCAAGATGAGAAAAGGGCTGGAGAGCCTCCTGAGGTGCCTAAATGGGTCAGAGGGAAAGCCAGAGGGAAGACCTACATTGCCTGGTCTAGACAACCTCTGATCCCTTCTGTCCTGATGCTGTATATCCCTGGGGACCTGCGTGCTCACTCTCCATCCCCATCTGTTAGAAGGCCTGTGGCCTGGCTCTCCCTTCATCTGAAGTTTCTACCATCTTCATCCCCTCAACCAGCACCTCTAAGAGCACTACCTTGTGGAAATCAATGAGATCGGTGAGTGTGGCATGGCGATTGGGGTCCACTCCCAGAAAGCTGTAAAAATCCCCAGAGGCATCCACGAGAAAGTGCTTGAACCCTTTCTGCAGGCGATAGGACAGGGTGTATCCCCAGATTTTCTCACTGATCCGGACCAGAAATGCTCCCTCAGTCATGTTCTCAAGGAGACCTTCTGCATCTTCTCGGCTAATAATTCCTGATTTAAAAAAGAAAGCAAGAAAAGTTAGCAAGTTCTGTAACTTCCCTCACCACCCTCCACTGATCACCCTGCCCCGCAGCCTCTGTCAAAGGAAGGGAGGGGCCTCAGGAGCTGTCCAGTACTTGCCTCAGGCCAATGAGGGGCCAGCTTGGTCCAGAGCAATGAGCTGTCAACCTGGGCGCAGAGTTTCTACAGGACCTGAACTTAATGCCCTTTCCTCTGAATTAAGCCACACTAATTTAGATTCATTACAAAGAATTAGTATATGAACCAGAATTACAGCACCGACCGATTACAAATACAGCTCATCAAGCAGTGCCCTGTGGACAGCCTTAAGAGTCCTACTTTAATGATGAGATCAGGACGAATTATTATTCCTGCCCCAGTTATCTCTCTGGTAAATAAGCACCTGAAAACATTTCCTCTTAAGTAGTAAAAAGACTTCCTCTGTCTACCTGTGGACAGTAGGCAAACAGTTTCTTAATGGTGGCACTAAGGAGGCTTCACTTCAGCTAAAAGAACAAAATTTTCTAAGATTCTGCAGTCCTACTCAATGTCCTTTTACCACAGTAAAACAGCAAGTTAGAAAAACATATCTCTCTGAGTGCCTGAATTAGAAAGCAATGTCTCTCTGGGCCAAAATAGCAAAGCTCACATTTCTGTATTTCAATTCTTCTTCCTCCCAACTAGCCCCCTCATTGGCAGGATCCTTTCATTCAGTGTACAACTTGCTCAACCCTACCAGGAAATGGTGTCTATCCCAGGAACCTGCAGGGGATATCTCACCTTGGGGTTTTCATAAAATCCTGCCCAGATTTTACAGTATATTAGTAATGGGTCACGAATAGTTCAAAGAGGGAGCCTGTGGCCACTGTAGGAACAAGCTGCTCAGGTCTCCAGCTGCTACATCTTTAGGATCCATTGCTGAGGCACTCTCTCCCCAGGCTGCTTCCAGCACAAGGGACACTGGATTAAGCAACACCTGACTCAGAGCATGGCAGGATCTATGACTGAGCACAGGGGTACAGAGCTGCCACTCCTACCAATGTGGGTCTCTTCTAGTGAGCAATGTATGCACTAGGGCTTCCCATCAGCCTGACTGGGATTTTCCCTGAGCTATGCTCCAGTACCATGCCTTTCCTCCAAATTATCCTTCCTTCTCTCTCTCCCTTCATAGGTGTCAGACCTGCACCATGTCTGAAGAATCTCCCACCTTCTCCTGCTCCATGTCCCCTTTATCCTTCACAGGTACTCCCACCAATAAATCTCTTGTACTTCTGCTTCCTGGAAGACCCAAATGAACATCAAAACCTTGTCTTTGCACCCCAAGTGCCTGGGATGTAGGGAGAATGATTTGGAGCAGAGATCAAGTGCATGGACTAAAATCACAGCTCAGGGACTTGCTCAGTAGGTAGCCTTAATCAGGTTACTTAAGTCCCTCTAAACCCAGTTCAATGTCCTCATCTATTAAGCAGTACTGATAATATTACCTACATTATAAGGCTGTTTGAGAACTCATTATATTAATCCTTTAATGTGCTTATTACAGTGCTTGAAAGTATAATACCTATCTAATACAATGTGACTCATTTGCATTGGATTCATTAAGCATACTACACATGTGCTAGTTATGGGCGCTACCTTGTGCTGGTAGCAGCAATACTCAGTGCTGCCAGGCTGTGCTGCTCACACCTCACACAAGAATCCTTTCAAAGAAAGGCTGATGAGGGTGACTTCCTCTGAAGGGGGCTGTCCTTGGGCCCCAGCCTGGGCCATTCTTAGGAGATTCTCTAGACGTCTCAAAAGTAAGCATCTGTGTAATCTCCCCCCTCTTTGGTACTTACCTAGAAATAAAAATTGTTATTTGGCCCAAGATCAAAGGTGATACAGCCTCATAGTTCAGGCTGACAAAAAACATTTCACATAAATCCCAACCCCCAAGAGAACTGGTTGGTGGCTGGGGGAAACATAGAATACTTGCAAGAATAACCTCTTATGTTTTTTCAACTCATCCACTCTGCCCTCCTCATCTCCCCACCTCCCCTTGCCTTCCCCCTTCACATAGCCTCTAAGCCAAGTATTCTGGGAACAAAGCATTAATCATATCCCACCCCATCCCACCTCTGCCCCTCCTAAACACTGTACAATCTCCTGGCTAAGGAAAGAGGAGAGCTCAGCTCACCCCTTCTGGCTGGGGTGAGAGCACACCATATAGATCATAAAAGTTTTGTAACTCAGCTAATGACCAGGGCTGGCTGAGGCATGTGACCTTACCAGACAATGTTCTGGAGTGGTTGTTCTAGAATGATTACTGGAGAGTACAACTGCAGATTCTTTCTGAGACAACTCTCACCACCAAGCAATAGAAAATGTAGTGTTTTCCTGCAGTTTCTCTCCTCCCTTTATTTTTCCTTTATTCCGTTCCTCCCTTTAATAGATATTTATTAGGCACTACCTAGGAGCAGGCCCCATGCTGCACACCTAGAAGTCAGCAGTGATTGAATGAGAAACAGTTCCTGCTTTACAGAACCTCTGACTCTGGACAGAAAAAAAGCTTAGTGTAAATTTTAAAAATAAATAAATATATATATAAATCAATAGGCTTACTATAACCAGTGGTTATAAAGGCTACATGGGGTATGGCCTCAGCTGCTGTGGTTGTATCAAGAGAAGGTGCCCCACCCAGCTCTGGAGTCTGGGGATGGAAGTGAAAGTTAGACTGAGAACAGAAAGGTTAAAACAGAGGGGCAAGGCCAGGAGGGCAGTTTGCACAAGGCTGTTTGTGGCTGGAGGGAAAGCTAAAGTAGTGGTGAGGCAGTGGTAAGATGCATGGAGATAGGCAAGAATCAGGATCCAAAGCACACTCCATATCATTAAAAGAATATAGACTTAATTCTGAGGGCAATGGGAAGATACTAATGTTTCCCAAATAGAAGAACATGAGAATGTTCAAGGGTGGAAAATGGATTCAATGGGTATAAACTGGAGGTATACAAGCCAGGGATTTCAACCCAGTAAGGGCTTTCTCATCTAAGGATTACTTCACAGCTACATTTCCAAAGCTGTTGCATTGAAATCCAGCTCCCAGACCACTGGGCGGCCAGAAATGGCTTCCATTTTGAGGCTGAGAGGCAAAAGGACCCAAAAAGAGTCACATGAGAAGCTTTATGCCAGAGCCAGAACTGGGCACCATCTGGGCACCCCATGGCCCTCATCTCATCAATCTTCCCAATGACCCTACCATCATCAGTTCATAACTGAAGACACTGAGGGTCAACAAGAGCAGTGACTTACCCAAGGTCAGGAGCAATTAAGTGGTGGAGCCATAATTTGAACTCAGGTCCTCAGACTCCAAGTCCAGTGCTCTTTGCTCTATACCATGTTATCTCATAAAGAGGACAGTAAGAGCTGTGAAAGACACAAGAAGGAGGAGATTAATGAGACCTATGGAAGTGAGAACAGGTTTTGTAGAAGCAACACAGAAGGGTGTGAAGTGGACCTGGAAGGCTGGGTAGACTCTGTGAGCAGTGAGGAGTGATGATAAGGTGAAAAATGAGAAGAAAGAATAAGGTGAATGAAGAGTCACAGTGAACACTAAGAAAGACACATCCATGGAACATTTATAAAAATGTAATAGAAGAGAAGTTTAATCTAATCAGGAGGTTAAGAGACATGGAGGAGGAAATGAAAAGTCTAACACATGTAAAATCTGAATCACAAAGAGGAGAGGAGAATAGAGAGGAGGCAATATTTAAGGAGCAAATGGTGGAGAATTAATTAGAGACACATAACAGTGAAACTGCACAAAGTTGCTCAGTCCCTCACTTTGTCAACTAGAGAGAAAAAGCAGAGTACCAACAAAGAAGATACAATTAAGACTAATGACTAGACTTCCGGCCAAGATGGAGGCATAGGTAGATGCACTGTGCCTCCTCACACAAGAAAAAGAAAGATGACAACAAATTTAAAAAAAAAAAAAACAGAACTGACAGGAAATCAAACTGTATGGAAGTCCAACAACCAAGGAGTTGAAGAAATATTCATCCAGACCACTAGGAGGGGCAGAGACCAGCAGCCAGGTGGAGAGGACTCATGGCAAGGCAACAGCTGAAGGACTGGGATAGGTAGCAGCTTGCAGACTGGGCTGTCCCACATTTGCATGCGGATTAACCAGGAAGAACAACTGGGGAGCGGAGATAGGCCACGCAACCCAGGGTTCCAGTGTGGGGAAATAAAGCCTCAAAGCCTCAAAGCCTCAAAGCCTCTGGCTGAAAACATCTGTGGGGGTTGAGGCGACAGTGGGAGAAACTCCCAGCTTCCCAGGAGAGTTCATTTGAGAGACCCACAGGGTCCTAGAACATACACAAACCCGCCCACCGAGGAATCAGCATCGGAAGGGCCCAATTTGATTGTGGGTAGTGGGGGAAGTGACTGAAAACCAGTAGAGATTAAAGCAAGCAGTGTTGTTCCCTCTCAGACCCCTCCTCCACATACTGTGTCACAACACAGCGACATGGGTTGCCACACCCTGGTGAACATCTAAGGCTCTGCCCCTTACTACATAACAGGTGCATCAAGATAAAAAAAATGGCATCCGGCCAAGATGGAGGCATAGGTGGTCACACTATACCTCCTTGCACAGCTAAAATATGGACAACCAAAATTTAGAAACAGAATAATAACCAAAATTGACAGAAAACTGATCTGAATGGAAGTCAGACAACCAAGAAAATAAACGCGTTCATCCAGACCGGTAGGAGGGCCAGAGTCGGGCAGCGGGACACAGGCTGAGGAGCAGAGATCAGAGAGAGCATTGGGGCCGGGCGCACAAGGCATCCGCACAAGACCGTAGCAGGCGGACCCTAAGTGCACAAGCAGCAGCTGGCAGACCCCAGCTGAGGGGTGGCAAACAGCAGACCCAGCCAGGTGGTGAGTGTGAAGCAAGGCACTGCACTCAACTCAGGAGCCCAGAGCTGGGAAAGAGTCTTGGGGCACTGATTGAGGTCACCTGTGGTGATTGAGGAGCAGAGAGGGACCCCCAGCCTCACAGGAGAGGTTCTTGGAGGGTCCCATGGTGTGCACAAGCCCACCCACACGGGAATTGGCACCAGAGGGACTCAGCTTGCTCGGGGGAAGCAGCAGAAGGGACTGAGGTCCCACAGAGAGTGAAGCAAGCGCCATTGTCCCCTCTCGGACCCCGTACCCATGTAAACATCATAATCCAGCGGCTGGAATCCCCCGCCCTGGTGAACACCAAAGGCTCCACCCCTCATATGTAACAGGTGCAACCAAACCAAAGGGAAAAATTAAATTAAATTAAATTTAAAAGATGGCTCAAACGATTTTAAAAGCCCCAGAGCCAATTTTTCTAAGCGACCCGAGAACTAGCCAACCTATCAGATGCACAGTTCAAAACACTGGTAATCAGGATGCTCACAGATTTGGCTGATTTTGGTCACAACTTAGATGAACAAATACAGGCTACGATAAGAGAAATGAAGGGAAATGCACAGGGAACCAATAGTGATGGGAAGGAAACTGGTACTCAAATCAATGGTGTGAACCAGAAGGAAGAAAAAAGCAAACAACCAGAAAAGAATGAAGAAAAAAGGATTCAAAAAAAAATGAGGAAAGGCTTAGGAACCTCCAGGACATCTTCAAACAATCCAACATCCAAATTATAGGGGTGCCAGAAGGAGAAGAGGAAGAGCAAGAAGTTGAAAACTTATTTGAACAAATAATGAAGGAGAACTCCCCCAATCTGGCCAAGAAAATAGACTTCCAGGAAGTCCAGGAAACTCAGGGAGTCCCAAAGAAATTGGACCCAAGGAGGAACACACCAAGGCACATCATAATTACATTACCCAAGATTAAAGACAACAAGAGAGTCTTAGAACTAGCAAGAGAAAAGGAGACAGTTACCTACAAATGAGTGACCATAAGACTATCAGCTTCTCAAAAGAAACCCCACATGCAAAAAGGGGCTGGAAAGAAGTATTCAAAGTCATGAAAAACAAGGATCTACATCCAAGATCACTCTACCCAGGAAAGCTAGCATTTAGAAGGAAAGGGCAGACAAAGTGCTTCCCAGATAAGGTCAAGTTAAAAAGAGTTCATCATCACCAAGCCCTTATTATATGAAATGTTCAAGGGACTTATCTAAGAAAAAGATAAAAACTATGAACAGCAAAAGGACAATAAACCCACAACTATCAACAACTGAATCTAAAAAAAAAAAATCTAAGCAAATAACTACAACAGAAACAGAATCACAGAAATGGAGATCACATGGAGGGTTATCAGTAGGGGTGGGGGAAGAATGGAGGGAAAGGTACAAGGAATAAGAAGCAAAAATGGAAAAGGTACAGGGAATAAGAAGCATATGTGGTACGTACAAAATACACAGGGAAAGTTAAGAATAGTATGAGAAATGGAGAAGCCAAAGAACTTATATGTATGACCCATGCACATGAACTAAGGTGGGAGAATGATGGTGAGAGGAAGGGTACAGGGCAGAGGGGGATAATGAGGAGAAAAAATGGGACAACTGTAATAGCATAATCATTAAAATATACTTTTTAAAAAATAAGCATAAATAGTAGATAAAAATAGGGTAAGATTAAGAATACTATAGGAAATGGAGAAGCTAAAGAACCTATATGTATAACCCATGGACATGAACTAAGGTTGGGGAATGATGGTGGGAGGGGGGGTGCAGAGCAGAGGGGAATGATAGGGAGGAAAAAATGAGACAACTGTAAGAGCATAATCAATAAAATATACTTAAAAAAGAATATATTGTTTGCATGTTAATTACCTAAGCAAACCACTAAAGATAGGTTATGGAGTGGCATAACCTCCAAAGAACAGAGATGAAAAAATACACTGAAAAAATATTTTTTCAATGAAGCACAAAACAAGCTTATAAATTATTGAAAGATAAATACATTGTGGTTCCATATATTATACTGAAAAGCCCAGCGAGCTAAACAATATAGTTTTTTGGAGATTAATATATAAATGTTAAATAAAGCAAAGAAATAATGGACAAAATATTCAAGATAAAGATCCTATCTGGTGGAAGGAAGAGGACTGCAATGTGAAGCACACAGGGTTTCCAAGGATAGGTGAATTTTCACTTCCTAAGCTTTCTATATCCCCTTCACATGTGTATGTTCAATGTTTAATATTAAAAATATTTTAATATTGTTGCTCTGCTATGACAGTCATTCAAAATCAATCAATGTCCTTTGGGGGAGATGGGGAGATTATCACCTAAAGTAAGTGAACACTTCTGAGAATTAACTGTCAAAGTTGGCTGTCTTGAGTTTCTAGAGCATGGTTCACAGCACTATACTACTCCAAGACAATCTGGTATAATTCATTTGGGGTACACCAAGAACCAGTAATATTTAAAACCTTCTCATATAATTCTAATTTGTAGCCAGATTTGAGATTCACTGAGCTAGAGAGTAAATAGTCTTGCAAGCTAGGATAGGCAAAGAAGTAAAAAGTGATATATACATTTTAGAAACTCCCTATATATTTTCAGAGTAATCATCAGAGGTTTGAACACAGAGTTTTATAGACCTACTTCAGAGGGCTATAGGATAGATCCTATGAAAATTCCCTGCCAGAGAAAGCTTTTCCTGAGCTGGGGCTGGGGTAGAGTCCAAGAAGGGCTGAAAAGAGTGCCCTCACCTACTCTTCTGCACCCCCAACCCAGAGAGATTGAGAAGGTAGCTTAACGTAGAGGAGTCCTGTGCCCCAATTTTTGTGGAGAACTAGTAGGTGCTATGTGACAGCATAAAGAAGTTACAATCTACTGAAAGAAATGGTGTGTTTGGAGAGAGAAGTCTGAAGATTGTGGCTACCAGCCTTCGAGCTCCTGTGAGTGCAGAGGGAATCCAGGACTTCCTACCATGTTCTAATAACGAATTTGAAACACAGAGGGAGAGCAACCCTCATGTAATGCTGCTGGAAATAGAGATTGGCTCAGCCTTCTGGAGAGCCATGGGCACCCCTAGTCAAATTAAGTGAGTGTATATCCTCTAACCCAACAATTCCAGTCATAAGATACCTTCTAAAGAAACTCTTATGCAGGTCCATAACAGTCCATTGCAGGGAACTTAACTGATACTTAGGTTAATTTGTGGTGATGGTAAGTTGGAGGCAATCTGGGTACCCATGACTCAGGGAGTAGGTGGGCAAAATCAGGTGACAGCACTCTGTGGAATACAGTGCAGCATTTAGAAATATAAGACCAGAGGTACACAGACCATGGATCTCATAGCAGCATGCTCAGTGAGATAAAGTAAGAAGCACACGTGGTATTAAAGCACCTCACCTTTCCTGCACATGTATGTAAGTACAGGGTGTGAGGAGTAGATTCTGGGAATTGGTCGTGGTGGCAGCATCATTTTTCAATCTCTTCAAATCATGAAATAAAAACAAGGAGAAAAACTAAAGAGCAAAACCTAAAGTCCACAGACTATGTTTACAACAAAACTAGTGCCAAGGTATCCCCATGAGCCCCAAATACAAATGGTGGTGGAAACAAACAATCAACACAGGACCTCCAAGATACCACATCAAAATTAGCCACAGAAAAGTATTAAGGTCAAATCACATATATTTCAAGAGAAAAAAGAAAGTAACATGTAAATCTCCTATAAATAAATACACAAGGACACATTCAACAAATACAGGTTAAACTTGTCAGGAAGGCTACTTATTAAGAAGGAAAAGGGACACGGGTGGAGAGTGGAGATAAATCAGAGTAAGTGAGCCCTGATGGGTGTGGTTCAGTTGGTTGGGCATCATCCTGCAAAGCAAAAGGCCACCAGTTTGATTCACTGTCAGGGCACATGCCTGGGTTGTGGGTTCAGTCCCAGTTGGGGTACATACAAGAGGCAACTGATCAATGTTTCTCTCCCTCTCTTTCTCCCTCCATTCTCCTCTCTTTAAAGACAAATAAATAAAACCTTTTTATTAAAAGAAAGTAAGTAAAGAAACAAGAAGTAGCCTTATTTCTTCCAATAATAATAATAAACTATGAAGTCAAGGGATGGAGAGTAACTGATGAACTCAACCCTCAGCGGTTTTTTTAAAGGTATATATTATTAAGGGCCCGATTTCTAAGGACCCATGAAGAAAACCGGCAAGGTGATCCCAGGACCTAATCTTTGGGATGGGCACCTCAGCCAACAGTAGCTGATAGGACCTGCTAAAACTCAGAAGCCCAAGTAGGAGTCAAAGCAGGGTTAAGTAAAATGTGTGGGAAAGGGGCCCTCCACAAGCTCCAGTTGTGCTCAATATCTAACAGTCACAGGTGGTTTCAGCAGCTGTGGACCATTAGAAGATTAGTTAAACAGAGGACAAAGTCCAGAGATGAGCCACTGACCAGGGCCTTCTTTGGCTCCCTTCCAAGGCCATGAATTTCCTCTGCATTCAGACACCATTTAGGGAAGAGAGAACATTTGAGAAGGGAGAGATAGGACTTTGAGCTTCAAATGATTCAATATTTGCTAAAAGTAACCAAGTTAAACTGAGAGACTCTTAAATCATAGTAGGCACGATTATCTTTAATTGGAGATTTTACGGGCTTTTCTGTTTTCAGGCATTAACAGGAAATAGAAGTCCAGAGTAACATGAACTCACTTATAAAAGCAAGTAAATAAGTTATGCCTGCTGCATATTCTCCTAGCAAACATTTAAAGGTTTAAAGGAGAGATAGATACAAATCTAGACACACACCAGGGTTTCTTAACATGGGTGCTCTTGACTTTTGAGCCAGATAAGTGCCTGTCATGGGGGCCGCCGGTGCATTGTAGGATGTTTAGCAGCATCTCTGACTTCTGCACACTAGATGCACACAGCTGTGAAACCTAAAATGTCTCCAGACATTGCCAACGGTCCCCTGGGACAAAACCGCCCCCCATCACCACCACCGCTGTTGAGAACCACTGACATGGAGATAGACCTAAAAGACCTCTAATTGACAACTGGAAAAAAATTGTTGAAAAATAGTAACATATGATATAATTTATGATAGAAAGGTAAATTCCACAAGTTTACATAAAAATTATCACGTTGTAAACATAAAATCTATGAGTGCAATGTTTATCTCTGCTTTGTTCCTACTATATCCTCATGTCCAGAACTTTCTGGGCCCTCAATATTATTGAATAAGTCAATAATTAAAATTATAACCCCATAGCCATCATTTATGGAATGCTTACAATATGCCAACCATGGTGCTAAGAGTTTCATACACACTGATTCATTCATTCTTCATAGTAATCCTTTCACATAGGCACTTTTATCCTTCCCATTTTAGAGTGGAAAATTTGGCTGAAGAAATTGAGTTATTTGCCCAAGTTCTCACACCAGTAAGTGGCAAAGCAAGAGAGAGGTACAGCCTTCTTTTCAATGTCAGTCCTATGTGAAAGGCTTGTATTCCTATTAAACTGTAAGCAGCCTGCTCTCCCACAGGGGTTGTACTCCCAGGTGCAATCCATATCCTTATCTCTTTTCCAGGCCCTTTACATGCAGGTGGCCCTGGAAGAAAGTGTATACAAGGTGTGGATTAGCATAACCAGCTCTTGACACAGGGCTTACTGTGCTCACAACAAGAACCATGAGGATTCAGCCAAGAAGCTGAAGCTTGCTGAGGCCTCTCATGGCACTGCAGTTATGAAGGTTCAAGGTCAGGTCTGTGGGCACTGACAAATTGTAAAGCTGGCCATAGTTCCAGAAGCAATGCCCAGAAGGTCTGGGTTTGTCAGGGGCTGTACCCAAAGTGGCCTAAGCACTGGGAATGGTTGCAAATCTCCACAGATAGAAATTGTGCAGTTTGGATGGCCCTGTTCCCAGGACCCACAAGATTCAGTAAACTATCCTGTAGAAAGCAGCACTAAACCAGACAAGTCTGAGTTTTCAATCAGGTCTCCGCCACTTATGGCCTGACCTTCAATGAGTAAATCTCTCTTCAATGATATGTGAACAAAGAGGGGGCTATGTGGCAGGCATGACAGGCTCACTGACCAAAAGTAACCACACAGATCATTAATGCATACCTGGGCAGGTCATGGTGGGAAGTCACATCCTAGGCCTACAGCGTCCTTAGTAAAAAGTTAATCTTTACCTCAAACTAGCCCTGTCCATTGTTCTTGTGCATCTAGGATAACATACGTTTAAAATGTCAGCGATTGCTTCTCAGACTCTTGGTTAAGATGAAGTGTAAAATGTCAGAGTCATTTTCTTTGCCAGAGCCCTCAGAAACACACCCACTGGCAACACAGCACAACTATGAGGAAACTCATTATCTTGTTCCCAGCATACCATCTCTATTTGTTGTAACTGTTCAGTGTTAACTATCCTGTACCCACCAATGTAAAATAAGTATTGGGTTGGCCAAAAAGTTTGTCTAGTTTTTTCTGTACAATGGTTCTAGTAGTGCTTAGGTGTCTTTAACTTCATTCAAAACAGTTTTGTTAGATTATATTGTGACAGCTGTCATATCAACGTGTATTTTTTTTTAACTTATCAAAACTTGCCCTGGCTGGCATAGCTCAGTGGATTGAGCGCGGGCTGTGAACCAAAGCATCACAGGTTCGATTCCCAGTCAGGGCACATGCCTGATTGCAGGCCACAGGCCCCAACAACCGCACATTGATGTTTCTCTCTCTCTTTCTCCCTCCCTTCCCTCTCTAAAAATAAATAAATAAAATCTTTAAAAAAATTCTCTTAAAAAAAAACTTATCAAAATTGGTGATTTTTTGTGCAGCCATTTTAATATTGAAGATGGAAGAAGATACAGAATAATTTTTGGTGTATTATGCTTTATTATTTCCAGAAAGGTAAAAACCCAACTGAAAAGCAAAAAAAAATTTACAGAGAAGGCTCTGTGACTGATCAAATGTGTCAAACATGGTTTACAAAATTTCTTGGTACTATTGACATTTTGGCCAAATAATTCTTTGCTGCAGGCTGTGTTATGCATTGGAAGATGTTTAGCACCACCCCTGGCCTCTACCCATTAGAAACCAATAGCAGGAGATAGCTGACATACTCAAAATATCCAAATCAGTAAAGTTATTGGTGAAAATAAAAAATGTGTCTTTCATTTTATGGAAAAAACTAAAGGCATTTTTATTTTACTGAAAAAACTAAACAGTCTCTCTCCATTTGCCTTTTTATGCAGTTATAGAGATTTTTCCACTTTTGCTTTCTCCTGCCTCCTTAATCCACCACGAATGGATTTCAAGTTTCCTTACATTTTCTCCCTTGATTCTAAATATATAAAAAGTACTACAACACTGCTATTCCTGGAGCATTTTCTCAGCCCTTTGAGATTTTGCTTCCAGGCCAGATTCTCAGTCCTTGGCTCAAATTAAACTCTTTAAACCTTTCTTTAGGTTTGGAATTCCTTCTGTGGACAATAAAATGGATTCACATTTGTATTACCCAAAGTTATTGTTCACATCAAGTGAAACAATGCTGGGAAAACAATGGCAGCTGCGACTATGGTGGTTGTTCACACTGGGCTACACACAAAGCAACCAGCTTGGCCTAAGCCACAAAAGGCAGGGGGCTGCAGCTGAAGCAAAAAGAGCTGTAGTCTGCAAACTGAGGAAGAAAGCTAACATACAGATCAGGGCTCCTGATAAGGACTAAAGTGGGGTGCACACAATACAGCCCACAGGTACCCCAGGCTCCTCTGAGCACAAAGTATATCCAATTAACTGCAGCACCCCCTATTGGGCCTCTGTAGAAAAAGACATGGCCAAGGTCAGGGTACTGACATCCTTCAGGGCAGCAGCCCTTTCCCTATGGTTGCATCTGGTAAGGATGAAAAGGCAGGAAACACAGAAGGGAAGATGTACACCAGCATGGCAAAGAAGTCTAGGTTTGCTTTCACTCTCCCAACATCACATATTAATATCACAGGCAGGCTGTTAGCAGCCAACAGCTCCTGACTCCTCCGTTACTGCACTGTGAGCACAAGTCCATGGCGTGCTCTTCCTGACACCCCCCATTCATCCCCCTGCCTTCCTGCAGATGCTCTCAGACACTGCCAACAACTTCACATTTGCTATCAAAATATTTACTTCATTGGCACTAATCAACAGCGTCCCTAAGAAAGGAAAGGCACTTGAAGCATACTTTTAAAAGATGCTGTGCTGTAATGGACCAATAAATCCACATGTTAGCAAATCCTAAAGCAGATCTGGGATTTGGCTTCCAGCTCCTCCACCTCCATACTAGTCCCTGAAATCATTAGTTCAGAACCAAACCATAGTAACCAAGTGAGCTCCTTTTATTTCAGTTTCAACTTCTCCCTGAAAAGAAAGAAATGCCAGCAGCCCAGACACTACCTTTTACTTTTTATGGGCTTCAATTTGTCTGATGTGCATATTCCTTAAAGCTTTCACTGCAGCTACGCCTCACCAGCTGACAACTCCTCTATTACTGCTTAGCTATTTCTCACTCATTTCTGTGACTTTTCTTTCTTATCGCCATGCTATCCAGATGATATCATTAAGGAGGCTGGAATTATTAGGCTCTTCATTCTCAATAGTTTCTCAAAGCATCCTAAAGCCACAGAGATTGTGATGAATGAGTTCAAATGCCTTCATTTTTTTATAACTCCAAATGAAATTTAACTGCTGAGACAAGGGTTTCACTGGACAAGCTTCTTGATTCCAGATATATTTATTCACAAGAGGCAATATTCCATGCCCACAACTGTCTGCTCCAAGCCAACATGCCAGTTTCAAATCACTAATGCCACAGTTCACAACAGAGGGCCCCAGCTACCCAGCAGAATGACTTGTGAAACTGGCTACACAGGAATCTGTGTAGCACTAACCTCAACTGGAAGTATAAATTTGCTATTTGATTTATGCCAGTCTTGTTGACTGTGTTATGGTGGACATCAATTGGTCTTGCCCATTCAGGACCATTTGTCCTTCTTATGGATAGGGAATGGCAAGCTTCTTTGGGGATACCACACCTTCTCATCCAGTCTATACAGCTGTAATGGATTGGACTCTGCCCCATACCAGGGATGGTCATAAGACTCAACACTCATCTCTCTGACTGTAGTGATTTGTTCAGGAGTGGGCATGTGTCCAAACTAGACCCAACAAGTCAGGATATTGGGACTAATATTGGGACTGTTGAAAGAAAAGTATACCCTCTCTTCTGCTGGATTTAAGCTAAGAGAATACAAATATACAGCCACAGCCAATGTTAGCTGAAAATGAAAATGACACGGAGAGCAACAGAGCTTAGAGATGGAGAGAAGCCAGGTCCTTAGACCAAATCAAGCAAAGCCCAAGGCTCGACCTACTTTTGGATTTTTCAGTCACAGGAGCCAATAAAATTCTTTTTTATTATATTGGGGTTTTTTTTGCTGTTGTTGTTAATTGCAAGTAAATGTAAGTTCTATGAGGACAGGAAAGTTGTCCGTTTTGTTCTCTGTCACATGCCCTATACTTAGCACAGTACCCAGCACACAACACAAGCATAATATTAATAATCAGCAAATTAATTATTTAAATGCCTTACACAGGGAGCCTGACTCCTAGTGTCCCTGCCCAGGTAATTCAATAATGCCAAATGCCAACAATTTCCTGTTTTACTCCATTTATTGCACGAGGACTTTGCAGTGTATGGACACTTGGAAGGCATCCTTCAGGAATTCTGTGGGAAGGGTGGTGCTGGCTTCAGGAGAAGCACCAGCCAGGAGTAAGGCATGGCAGCTGAAACAGCTGTCCCCACAATCTATAGATGCCTGGGTGTCTCCCAAAGGAACAGCCATCTCATCATCCTCAAGGGGACATCTTGGACAGGAAAGAAACTGACCCTGTGCCCCAGCACTGTGTGCCCCAGGGCAGTTACTTAACCTTTGGGGCTCTAACCCTCATCTGTGGGATGCCAACAAGGGTGCATTGCATCACAGATATGCACATGGACTCTGAAGCCAAACCACCAGGGTTTGAATCCACCACTCACACTTACTAACAGTGAACTGCAGGCAAGTGGCCTCACTCCTCTGTGCCTCAGTTCTTCATCTGTGAAATGGGGCTAATGCTAGTAGCAAGTTCACAGTGATATGATAGGATTAAATAAGCTAACGTATGTGAAGCACACAGAAGTGTAAGTACTGTGTACCTAATTGCTAGCATCATTACCTCTTCCAGAGAGTAGTGTGTGGAATAAATAAAATATTGGAAGTTCAATGTTTACTTGACACAAGATCAGGACAAAGTAATGTTTAATAAATGATCAATTAAAACAGAAAAGCCAGCATGACCCCATAGGTGCAGCCAATCAATCACACCTCACAGATACCAAGCAGCTCACACCCAAAGAGTGGAACAAGGTGACCTCTGCCTAGAGAAGCCACCAATCCAAGAGGTGTCTCTGTGTACCTCCAGATGAATACAGCCTTAGACAGGGTGCAGGGCTTGGAAGCAGAGCAGGGACCTGGTTCAGCCTCTCTCACCCGCTCAGCCACACTTCCTCATGCAGAATGAAGTCTGCACACCTGCATGGAAGCCCTGCCCCTCACTTCCTTCCCACAGTGAAGGGAAGCCCCTGTCATGCCCTTTTAGAGAGAAGCAGGGAGAGGGAAAAGGAAATCCTATAAGACCTAGTTTTCCCCAGAGGGACTGAATTAACTAAACAGTCTAAATCATTGAATAGAATGAAGTTAAAATGGACTAGAGTTTTTTTCTCCCCATCACCTGAAGGGGAAGGAGGGGAGGTGATGACTTCATGCTATCAGAGAAATTGTAGAAAAATTGTAGAACTGCATTTTCTTTGCTTGAAATGTGGCAGCACAAATGTTGGTAGAGCCTCACTGTCTGTAGCAGGAGGGATCCCCTGCAGGATCCCAGGACAGAGGAATCCCTCCTGCCTCATGCACCCCTGGGGGCTGGTGAAAGGGAATGTGACTCATGAGGCCCAAAGGCAGCACCATTATTTTTAATGAAACCTGTAAGCAAGTGACCCTGGCATGTGAATCTATAAAGAATTTAATTAAATACTAAACAGAAGGTAATTTGATTCTGATAAACTTTTAATAATTAAGTATAAATATTTCATGAGTCTTCACTTTCAGAAAGGCTTCTTAACTACTATCGTGACTAGACTTCATTCTCTAGCAAATATCAAAGCCACCATATTTGTTTCTCAGACAAGTAAAGAAAGAGAGCTCATGGTGGGAAGTCAGGGAGAAGACTCATGTGATCTGATCTAAGACCGTCACCCTGCATGGTTCACACTTTCACTGTCCTGACTGAGGGGCTGTCTGGCCTCAGTTTATACACCCCAGCAGTGGATGCTCACAACTCCTAGAGCTGTGAGTTTATTCCATCTCAGGGCAACTAAGTGCTAAAAACTCAGATTGAACCAAAGTTATCATCTCGTGTTTTCACCAGCTGGTCTGTATCCTGGCTTTGAGGCTCTTACATGGTGGAGGACATTACCAATTTGAAGACAGAGGCTGTGTCCCCCACCCCAAGCCTTCCCACGCAATCCCATGCCTGCCCTCACAAAAACATGAGCCCAAGGGCTCTGGGTGGGCTGGAGCCCCGGGTGCCAGGGCTGGTATGAGCTTATGCTAGGGAGTGGTGAGAAACTAGACTCCAGGGCCTGGAGCACAGAAAACCTAAAGGCAGCTTCCTGGAGTTGAAGAAGGGTTCAACCTATGACAGGGACTTCCTAGAGTTGGGGAGGTAGGAGGGTCTTTTGTAATCACCAATAATATGATGGCACTATCAGAAGATGATAAAAGCAATTACATCCACATAAATCACATCTTTGTTTACTGTTACCCTCTGCTTTTAAAAACCTAAATAGAAGATAAAAAATCAGTTCTATCAAACCCAAATCATCTAGGTCCCCCAACCCCTGCTCCTTCCCTACATCTTAGTTACATACACTTGTGGGTCAGAAACCAAAGGGATCTCATCAGAATATCCAAACTAAAAGTGTTAGGAAGATATGAGACAGAGGGTCTAAAATCAAGAGTGTGGAACTGCAGAAAGATCAAAAAAAGTTAAAATCTTGTAAACACCATTATCATTGATGCTTTCTTAAAGCGAAAAGTTATTTCACTCTTTTTTAATCCTTTTTTGAGACTGTAGCCAGTGCACAATTTTTTTTAAGTAAAAAAAAGAGATCTTTATTTCTTAGTTGGAACAGCTTAAGCAAGAACTTAAGTGGAAAGTAGGTCAAATGACCTATATTTTTCTTCTTTAGAAGTCTTTGCATTTGTGATCAGAGCTGGTAGAAAATTTCCATTCCAAATTCTGTGTAAGAGAGGAAAATTACGAATCTAACTTGGCATAATGGATCGTGAAATGTTAACCATCCTTCCAAATGACCCATTACTTACCCCACACAGCTTTAAAGAAACATTTCAAAAAGATTATCTATATCATACTGAAAGAAAATTCAAACTTTTACTCTTTTTTTGAGATTAAATGGATATCATGGTCCTGTTGTGTAGAGTCATTTGTTGTTGACTTTTCCTTTCTTTCCAAGTGATAGCAGTGTATGAAGCCACAATTCACATGCTTCAAATCCTGACATGCATCTCCAAAGGCTACATGTTTACTCATTCCATATAATAAATGGGAGCATTTATTGCACATAAGACATGTTCTAAACACTTAAAATTATTGTACATTTAATGCCCATAACATCACTGCAAAGTTAGTGTTATTACTTTCTCTGTCTCTGGTTTCTTCAGCTATTCCTTGCGTAACATGGATGTAGCACCTGAGTCCACACTGCCAGGTACCCCAGTCTAGCTGCCACCACTAAACAGGTTCCAAAGCCTCAACATAGTTTCCTATCCTCCTCCTGATCCTAGAAGCTGAGAGCAGGGGCCTGAGCTGGCTCATCCTCTGAAACTCAGCCCCAGATACTCCAACTCCTGAAATTAATCACAAAGACTAAGCAAGGCATTCTCAAATTTTCCCTCAAGCTGGGCCAGGAGCCCAATGGCAGGTCTGCTCTGCAAGGTTATAGAATGAGGAAGGGCAAGATTAAAATAAAGAATTTAGACTATGCACAAAAGTTCAAATGAATATGTGGTAAGGGATTATAAATCCAGAGGAGGTACTTTTTTGCCCCAGTTTCTTTCCCTAGACAGAAGTGTATTCAAGGAGATACCAGAACAGAGTAGGAAAAACTAGGAGCCAAAAGCCCTGTATCTTGCCCTGGCTCCCAAGCTTATTGCTGGGTAATGAAAGGTTGGTTTCTAGAGCTCCCTGAGCCTCAATGTGGCCACCTGTAAAGGGCTAACCATAACCAGCTCAAGATGCAATTGAGCATGCCCATGAGATGGTGCCCATCAAACCACTCTACATCTACACAGCCCAGGGAAACATTCAAGACTGCACAGTAGCAGAGTGTGAAGGATTGCCAACAATCAGTGCTGCTCAGCTAGTCCAACACCTTCCCATTCTGTGCAGCTCAGACAAGTGACTTCCCAGTGCATGTGATCAGAAGCATCAAGCCTAGAATCCATTCCCACTCAGCCATTGCCTCCTAGGGCACAATCTCTCCAACCTCTCTGGGAACTGCTTTCCTGTAGGACAGCATGGTATGTCTGTCCTTTACCTGCAGGACTCCTAGAAGGACCATCCAGATGGGTCACCACTGCCTGTGCCTCAGCTCCTGAACCAAAACACTTTCAACAATAGAGAAATAAGCAAGGCAAACAGGTCCAACAGTTGCCAGAAGAAGAAACCCTCAATCCTCCTCAGCCCACAGACTCCTACACCCTGGCCAAACTTTCCAATGCTCCTGACCTCCTGAGAAAACTTTGAAGGATCGGCAGGGGCAGGGCCAATGGTCCTGGAACAATGACAGCAGAACATAGTGTCAGAACCACACTGTATCACAGATGCCAGGGCAGAAAGCTTCAAGGTCTCCATCTGAGAAGTAGCAACCCAGATGGCCCAATAATAAGCTGTAACCATCAAAAAGCTCTTTCTTCTATTGAAGTAAAATGTGTCTCTTCAGAACTCCTAGCCCCAAACCCTGGCTCTATCCTCCTTAACAATCTCCCTTTCTCAAGACTGGACTCCAGAGCCTGAAAATATGCAGCTCTGCTCCCCAATCCATCCCTCTGCAAGGCCTCTCTTTTCCAAGACAAACATCTCCCAGGTAATCATTAAAAATGACTACTGTGACTTCTATTTCCTTCCTTTCCTTCAAACACATTTGGCTGCATTGTGGCCAACAGAAAGGTGAACAAGGAGTCTGAAGGTTTGGGCCATTCTAGAACCTTTCAGCCCTTTGACCTTCAACAGTCCTCTCCTCTAAATATGCTCTGAAGTTACAGTGTGGGAAGGTAGAAAGCAGTGCCCATGCCACTTGGGAGCATGGAAAGTCACCCCAAAGACTGGGCTCTCTGCAGACCACACTGTCTATGTGGGAAGGGAGTGCCTCCGCCCCAGTGAAGCTCCTGCCTCATTGTCGTTAGAAAAGTCTTGACAATAACACCCCACCAGAGTGCAGGTTAAGGCCATCCTTGAGATCCACTCCCAGCCTCTGAGCAGTGTCGTGCAGGAATAGTTTTCCAAGACCAACTACATCATCCACTGCATAGCTCCATTCCCTGCTGAGCCCTAAGGGTGAGCCTCAAGACAGCCAGAGGGTTGTTGCCAAGACAATAAACCATGGATGTCATCATGACTGTTTTCTAGAGTAAAGCTCAGGAAGAGAAACAGTTTCCAACTGAGTCAATGTGCATACAGAGGATGTTTTTAAATTAAATACATGTTGAAGTACAAAAATAGATTTCTTTTCCCCAAAGCCAAGCTTATATGCACTCACTTTCTCAGGAGTATTTTTAGATAACTAAAAGTATCTCTTATAAGCCCTGGGATATAACAATGGAGGAAGGAGAAAAGAGGAGTGACCTCACCACTTTATGCCTCTTTTCAACAGAAGAGACTCTATCAAGAACCCATGGTAGCAGTGGAAAGCCCATCCCCCCGGGCACCCACTCTGTGCTCAGACCCCATTTCCCAAACTCTGTTCTCTAGAAGATGTGAGGCCTCTGGTGGTTGACCTCAGACTCCAGGAGATATCAGCAATCACACTGACATGGCTTGTCATGGCAGGCAAAGCACATGCATTGTCTTGATCTTCATAAGTATTCTGTGAAGTGGAAGTTATAATCCCAGTTTAACAGATGGGGAATTTAAAGGACATACCCAAGGCCACAGAGCTGCTCAATTCTAGAGTGGGCCTGTATCATCAGACCCCTTGTCCACACTGTTCTTTACATTCTACCACAACACATCCAAATGAGTTTGAGGGAAGAGACAGAAACAGAAGTCACAGTAGTCATTTTTTACCTACATCTATAATCCAACTAAATTAACTTGGAACATATTACCTAGAGGGGAAAATCAATTTACATTAGGATTATGATAGATTTTATTATTGTTCAAATTCTCCTCCCCTCTGTCTTCACACCCTTTGACATATGATTTTGTAGTTCCTCACACAAAAGGAGCAAAACATATTTTCCCAACCCTCAACTCCGTGACATACTGTGACCAATGGCATGAGGTGAAAGTGATGGTATGCTGGTTCAAAGACTAGACTGCAAGATCCAGCATGCAGCCACTTGTCTGCTCCCTGAGAAGAGTGTGCCTAGGTTACCCTGCTGGTCCCAGGAGGCGCATGAGAGACACATGGGGCAGAACTACCCCAGCCACAATGCCCTGCCAGCACCAGTTGAGAGCAGAGCCTGCAGCAAAGGCTCCCTAACAGCAGGACCAGTGTTAGGCTGCCTGGGGGGCAGTAGGCTTTGTCTCCATAAGGATCAGTACAGGAGTCCTGCCAGGAATGCTATCAGGGAATTCCTACATTGGGAAAGAAGTTGAACCATACCAACAGCTCCAGACATTGGAATTTTAGGTGTAAGTAAAGTTACTCTAAAGAGTTAGGAAACCAACATGGAGTTATTACCTTTTTGCTTCTAAGCAAAGGCAATATATAAAAGAACTACTGTTTACTATCACCATCAAGTCATAAAAGATAGGACATTTTGACACTAAAACTGAGGAAAGAATATTATCTTGGAATATGACATAGTCTTTTCCAAGCAGAGAGAGTTGGCCACCCTCCACATGTGAGCCTTTTTCTTTCATTCTGTTACAGAACAATGAAAACTTTGTCACTAAACAGCTCCAGTCCACATATTAGCAACTTTCCTGCATGCTTTATGATAGAATGTCCAAAGAACATGAAACCAGTTACATAAACTGCAAGACTGAAATCATGGTTGTGTTTGTTCTAGGACAATGTAAAACTTATGTTTTGTTTTATTTTTTATCAGGATAGAAAATAAAGCTAAAGATAAATTTGAGCATCTCCACCTTCATCTTGCCTTCTCCATTATCTGCTTCAAGCCACAGGCAACCAATGCCCTATAAACCCCCATCCCACAGAAATTTGAGTTGCATTATGTGGTACCTAAGATACTGGTGTTATGCTTCCATGGTTATAACAATATGTGGATGCAAAGAAAGCAGTAATTCAACAGAAGCTCTCCCAGCAGCTACAGGGACACAAAATTGGGACAGAGGTGAAACATAGTGAATCCCTGGACAAGCTCCAAGAACACACAGTTAAGTCACCCAGGAAAGCTGATTTGTCTTCTTTCTGAGCAATAAAAAGCCCCTCTATCTCCTGTTGGATGTGTGGAGGCCAGAGAGTAAAAAGGAGCCTAAAAGTGGATGGTGGTTATAATGGGCTCTACTATCATCCAAAACTGTTCATCTACATCACAGGTCAAACTGGCTCTGGCTAAAGAAACATGAGCAACAATGGTGTGTGACAGTTCCACACAGGAGCTTCAGGAGCCAGTATGTGCCTTGCCAGGCCTCTCTTTTCCCTCTGTCATGAGACCATTAGAGTTTCCAAGAGAAGCAGCAACTTCAGTCTGAGGCCTGTATCAAATTCCACAACCCAAAGGGCATGTAACATTGGTAGGAAATGTCTTGATTGGTGGAAGTCGCTCAGGCTTTGGGATCATTTTTCACTGTGGCATAGTCAAGCATAATCTGACACATTGGGGATGCCATTAATTTAATTGGAGAGCTCTGCAACAGTGGGAACATAGAAAGATGGTGAGTTTGCTTTGGCCTTGTTTCTGGGCAGATGAAAAGCAGAGGCGAGGGCTGAATACAGAGATGCCTAAGGCATAGGGCCTTGGCTCCAGTGAGCACATGGCCAACTGAGAAGGCTAGCCTAACCTTGTGTGTGGCTCTGGGTTTTCTGACTATCCCCAGCTCAACCTCACTCACTGGGCCCTGAGCAGTTGCACACACCCACAAGGGCCCAATGCAGAGGAGCAAGAGCTATTCTTAGGAATTAGAAAGACTGGAATCTAATCTCACCTCTGACACATCATTTCTGCCTTCATCCATTCTTGCCATGGATACTTACTGTGGCAGGCATTAGTGAAATGGACAAGGGCCTTAGTTTCATAGGCTTACAATTAGGTAGGAGAATAGGCATTAAGCAAATGAGATAAATACAAATTGGGTGAGAAATAAATACAGTGAATTGAGAGAAACAGGTGAAGGCTGTTTTAGATAAAGTTTTCAGGAAAGGCCTCTCTGAGAGGAGGATATTTCAGATGAAAAATGGGAATGAATGTATTAGTCATGCAAAAAGCTAGAGAAAGAGCAATAGCAAGTGCAAAGGGCTTGAGACAGAAAAGAAAATGGCTTGTTTGAGGAACAGGAAAAAGCCAGAGCTATGAAAGCAAGGAAACAATTATAGCACAAAGTTGGAAGCCAAACCCATCATCTGGGACCTTGGGCACCCCAGCATGGAATCTGAAGTTCATTGCAAGTATAAAAGAAAGTGGTGGGTATTGAGCAGGCAATGACAGGATCTGATTTATATTTACTAAATATAAGCTTCTCAGATTGGTGTGTGGAAGATGATTTGTACAGGAGCCAGAGTGAAAGAGACAGTCCAGTGAGGACAGTCTTGCAACCTGGACTGGTGATGCCTCTGTGAACTTTGTGTCCTTGGGCAATCCCTTAATAGTGCTATGTCTCAGTCATCCCATCTGTAGAGTACGGCTGCAGCCTGCACTTCACAGTTCACAGACTCCTTTGGCTCTTGAGAGTGAGAACAAATGTACACACGGCTTTGCTCGCCCCTGCATGATTTCTCCTAATCGTTCCAGCTGCCTTTCCTGGAGCTAGAGCCATGTCCAGAGCTTGTCTGTGAAGGCTCCCTAACAGCCCTCAAGATCCCAGAGCCTCTAGTGCCTACCACTGGGCTTATCTCCCCATTTGGATGGAACTAACAACACCAGGAAGCTGGCCGGGACGTAAGACGAATGCAGGGGAAATACCAGGCAATGTGGAGGTGATTTGTTATACAGCAATCACAAACCGACACAGAGGGTGTGGTGACCAGCAGCCTTTCCTGTTTCTCTGTGGCAAGTCTCTGCTGGAATCACAAACCTGCTTCCCTGGTTGAGCCCTCTACATGTTCAGATCACTGGACTGGGGTCATGAGCCATGAGATACATTCTTGAACTCAACCTTACAAATCTCCTTGTGATCTTATAGAAACTTCTTCCCCTTTCCAGGCCTGTTTTCTTATATGTAAAAATGAAGCAACAAAATACTTCCAGGAGCTTCCCAGCTCTAAAGTTCTATATTTGGCTAACTCTGACCTCTTTGTGCAGACATTCTGTCATTTAATCAACCAGTATTTGCTCAGAGCCTGCTACATGCCAGGCCATGGCCAAAACCTGAGGATGTAGGCTCAAACAATAAGATTTGGACCCGGCCCACCAGGTACTCATGGTCCACTGAGACTTCATTGCCCTGTTAAGTATAGAGAAGACACCCTTGTCGGGCCTTTGATGACCAAGGAGGCTGTGAGGTGAGGGCAGTGGGCAAGAGTCATATTCACCCCTTTCCAGCAGAAAGAGGGAGTGTACATTCAGGTTTCCTGGTGCTTCCAGTCTCCTGGGCTCCTGCACAGAGATGTTATGCTTTGGCCTCCTAGGGCAATGAAAAAGGTTGCTGTGTATTTCAGCACATGCCCTGAGGAAATCAGACCTTGTGCCTTGAACTCAGCACACTCACTGCACAAGTAAATGACAGACACAGGACTTCTGTCCATTCCAGTCTCACCCAGGTGAGCCAGGAGAACTGATCCTTAACCCTGGGAGATTTGCCCATCTTTGTGAGGCAGAATGAAATTAGCAGTTGAAAGTCCTTTACTCCCCTGATTATAACAATCAGCATCTTTCCCAGACTCTGGAAGAGGTGGAGATATGGAAGGTGTCTGCCCTGAGACACAGACAGCTGTCCTACCATGGAACCAGGGAGCGATGGATTTGGTGTTCCTCTCAAAGCCAGCTTGGCGAGGCAGCTGTTCCTCCTTAAACCAGCGGACTATGACTTCTCTGGAGACAGGTCGCAATGGACGCTCCCAAGTCCTGCTGAGAAGAGAGAGGAGTGTGGGAGAGTCAGGAAGGGAGGGGGAGAGGGAAGAAGAGAAGGAGTGAGAGGAAGGGGGAGGAAGAGGAAAGGAGGGAGGGAATCCACTGTGAGAATGAATGAGTACAGAGCCCACACTCACACCACCTGTGGAGAAGATTAAATGAGTCCAGGTACTTGAGAGCACATTGCAGATTATAATGTACCAGCTGTTATTATTTTTCCACAAAGAAAATTGTTATCATTTGCCTTGAAAAAAGCCACACAGGTGGGAGCAGAAAAGAAAACAGGAGGGGATGCCTGAGGGAAAGAAAAGGCATATTCTCCCTCTAGGATGGCCAGGGTATAAACATGAGCATCCATGAGGAAGGATCCTAATGTAACAGGAGCAAAACTATTAGCGTGTGAGTGTCCTCCATCCCCCACCCACACCCCACTACAGAAAATTCTGGTTTGCTCATCAGCGTTGCCCCTTCCCCAGCCTTCCACAGGGGACACCTGCCTTTGCCAGCTTGCTCCCATCTGTGCTTTTGTGAGATGGACTCAGGACAGTGAACAGAGAGAAACTGGAGACCCTTGATTTGCTATGGATGTGGCTGAGATTCACTGCTGAAAATTAAAAAGGATAAGGACAACTAGAGGAAGAGGAACAGAGCACTGGTTGACTCTGGGTAGACTTCATAGGGGATCTGGTGAGAGTCTGAAGGTACTGAGAGTGAGGAATATAGAGGCACTTGAAGGATTGATAAGTAATGACATGTTTTTGACATTTTCTCACAAATAAGCCAAGATTTTAATTGTTTGTGGGTCTGAACTGTGGCTCCTGGACACACACAGAGACTGCGCCACATCAGAGCCCTGTGGTAGGGGAGCCACAGGGACAGGAAGCACAGTTAGAGTTCAACGACGCACGGCACGTAACAGGCACGCGCCAGCTATTGGTGAGTTAATGCCAAGCAAGATCACACTGCACTGATCTATAGAAAGAAAACACAGCATATGAAGGGCAGGCCTTTGTCCCAACTTGAACAAATGCAGCTTTTCTCCTTTCCAACTGAGGGACAGAACCTGACAAATTCTCACTTTTTCATTGCTATCTACTTACTAGTCACGGCATTTATAATTCACCACTGTTGTCATCATTTTTTATAAAACGAGCAGCCCTGTCACATACTCTAATTTGCCCTGCACCAGCACTTTGATGCAGAGTTGGCACATCCTTGCAAATCCCAGGATGAGTTTGTATTTGCACTTGCCCTAAAATGAATCCGCACACACATACACGCACAGCAGCAAACAGTGTAACTTTAGGAAAGTCGTTATACGAAAGACAGAGGATGAGGTCCCACTGCATTGGCGTAAAGCCACCAGCAGTGCGGTTTGTACTCTAAACACCTCTCCCACCGCTGCTTCCCTAGGCTCTTCTTCACCCCCACTTTCAGTGTTGCTCCCACTGATCCACACTGCGCGGTTTCCCCTCTCCGCAACCCCAGAGGCCTCTCTTCTTTATTAAGCCGCACACTATAACCCTGCTCAGCTCCTTCCTTACTGCTCAACAGCAAAACTGCTCTGGTTTCTAGGACTCGTTTTCCTTTGAAGGCAAGAGGAGGTTATAAATAACAGGAAAAAAAAAAAATATATATATATATATATTCTCACTCTTGTCCCTGTGTTTCTAAGCAGAGAATCTGATTCACCAGTATATAAATGCTAGGAAGGTTTTCCAAGAAGCCACCTGGACAGAAGCTTTGCTCCTGCACCTGGAACTCTCTCCCAGAAATGATGTGTGGCTGTGCCTCAGCACAGTCAGATAAGGGTGGGCTGGCCAGTGCCCGTACTGCACAGCTAGGGGCAATGAGGCCACAGGGAGCTACCCCACGGGGCGGCCACAGAAGGGAGGCAATGCATAGCCTCTGGGGTGCCTGGGTCCTCTGTTCCATCTGTATGGCCCCTGGTCCCCTTGATGGCTCACTGTGGCAGTCACTGTTCCCTTACTGACAGCTAACCACAGCCATCCTGGAGCTGGGCTGTACTACCAGTTCCCTGCTTCCCCAAGGGAACTGCTGTTCTTCAGGTATCTGCATGGGCCTGCAGGTATCTCCACTGTGTGGGCCTGCATGGATCACCTGTTCCCTTTAAAATGACGGATTATAATTTTCCTGGGGACATACCAAGAAGGCTTTCTAACTATGTCTCCAAAGCCAGAAAACATAAAAGAAAATCTGACCTCATAAAAATCAAAGATTTCGGCATGACAGGAAACATCATTGCAAAATTCAAAAGACAAATGACAAACAGGAAAAAAGTATTTATCACAAACAAAAGGATCCTCTTCCCCAATATTTAAAGTCTTCTTAGATATGGGGGATGAAGAGAAGAACAATGGCACAATGAAAAAAACAGGTAAAGGAAAGAATATACAGGTATGGAAATACCAATGGTCCTTAAACATATACAAAATACTTAATCTCCCTCATAAGTATAAATGCAATTTTAAATGATCACTGAGATATAGTTCTTACACAAAAGTTTGACAACATACTGTTGACAAGGCTATAGGATAAGTGTTCATTGGTACAACCCCTATGAAGAGCAAGGTGAGATAACTATCAGTGGTATAAAAGCACACAGCCCTTGCCCTGGCTGGCATAGCTCAGTGGATTGAGCGCGGGCTGCGAACCAGGTATCGCAGGTTCGATTCCCAGTCAGGGCACATGCCTAGGTTGCAGGCCACAGCCCCCAGCAACCGCACATTGATGTTTCTCTCTCTCTCTCTCCCTCTCCCTTCCCTCTCTAAAAATAAATAAATAAAATCTTTAAAAAAAAAAAAAAAAAGAGATAAAAGCACACAGCCCTTAACCCAACAATCCCACTTTAGGAAATCTCTCATAGATGATAGTTGTGTGTGTGTAAAATTAACATCTACAAGGTTATTCACTAAGGATATTGTTGGTAAAACCAAAGATTTCAAACAACACCAACTTCATTAACAAATTTTTGATAAGTAAATTATAGCACAACCTTGCAGCAGAATACTATGCAGCTATAAAAAGAAAACTAAATAAAAACTAAATAAAACTAAAAAAGTTAAGAATTGGTACAAAAAGATCTCTAAAATATAAATGGGGGAAATTCATGGTGTAGAAATCTTTAGAATATGCAAATTTTATGAAAAAAAAATGAGATACAACTTTTCACGCTGGCAGTTACAAAAAGGGACTAGGCAGATACCTGAAGAACAGCAGTTCCCTTGGGGAAGCAGGGAACTGAGTAGAAGGACAGCAAGGATGTGAGTCGGTCATTTTTCCATATATCTTTTTAAACATTCTGGTTTGTAAATCACAGTGACAAGGGAGGAAAAGAAGAAAGAAGGAAAGGAAGGAAGAAATTCAGACATGATCAGCTCTCCATAGACTGCAGGGAGAAGGACAAGGGAGATATGAGTAATTCTAAATCCCAATTAAAGCAAAACTCAGGCAGCCCTCCATCATCTGGGGGTGAAAAGACTCTTCTGCAGATTAACTGTGGCTCAGGAAGCCGGCAGGCACTCACCACCACCCAGCCTCTGAGCTATCACTGGGGGAGGTAGGTGCTCGGCAAAGATGGGGACACAAATCTTGGGGCTGGCCTCAGGTGGGTACAGGCAGAAGGTGGAGAAGCTCCAGGCAACCACTTCACCTTTGGTCCTGGTAATCATGAGCAGTCATATAAGTGCCCTTGCCAGACTCCTCCAGTGAAACCAGTGTGTGTGAGCCTTCTGCATTCCACCACGCTCATCTGCCAACCTACTATCAGAACCCAGGATACATCAGCACTGCCTGTGGTTACAGAAGCATCCAGCCCAGGTTCCCAGGCCACTGGGCCATATTTAATCTACTTGAAGTCTGACAGTTCAAGTTCTTAACCTGAGATCTGTGGACCTTTAAGAGCTTAAAATTATATGCAAACGTTTTGGGGTATTTGTATATGCAAAGCTTGGAGGGAAGAAGGTACACAGCTCCTTTACATTCTCAAAAGAATCTGAGACCCCAGAAAGGTTAAGAATCCCAGAACTCCAGAGTTATTAGAAATCTCCAACCCCTACCCATCCCCCCCGTCTCACAGAGAGGAAATGACTAGCCCCAAATTTCATAGCAAGTTAGAGGCAGAATCAGGACTAGGTCCCCAGTTCCCTGTGCCCACATCCAAGACCCCGTCCCCAGCCAGGCCTCCCCATGCAGAGCCCCCCAGCCCCACCAGACCCACCTGATAGGCACTGCGAGGGGTAGTGGTGGACCCGGGCCTGGGAAGTGGTGGTAGAGTCTGGCCTCCTGCTCATGGCTCTGGCCAAGCTCTTGGAACATGAAGCTGAGGCCAGCCACAGTGCCCTTCTGGACGGCACGGAGCGAAAGGCGTCGGTACTCGTCTCGGGCCCGCTGGGCTCGGCGGCTTCTTTCCTCATCAGCTGCCTTGGACCGACGCACTGGAAAAGGAGAGAGCATGTTCTCCTGGAGCCAAGGCTTAGGCCATATACTAAGCAAACCAGGATTGGGCTAGGAGCCTGGGGTCCTTCCCAGAGTCCCAGAATTCACAGGATTCCCCTTGGAGCCCCCAGTGGTAAGGTAGGTCAAGCCCAGCCCTAACCAGCAGCCCTGAACTAGCCTGTCCCTGTGGGGATAAAGACACTCATGACAGTTTGGGGTCATTGGGTTGTTCCTGTGACCCTGTTCCAAAATGAGCAAGAAATCTTTGAATGGAATTTTACATCTCCATATATATTTGTTCCTCAGAGTACCCTGCTCAAACCCTGTACCTACCCACCGAGCTTCATGAGCACCTTTCAAAGTGGTCAGCATCACCAAACACCACTGTCATCACCCACACTGACTGTAGGCTTTCTCTGTGCCTAGCCCCAGGCTGCCTGCTTTCTCTCCAATCTCATGCTAGATACCTCCCCCAACCACCGAGTGGGGAGGTCACATTACTATTTCCACATCAGAAACCCAACCTCCAGGAGGGTAACTAACTTGCCCAAAGTTAAATAGCTAATAAGGGGCAGAGCCAGGATCGGCATGCCTGGCTCTAGAACACATGCAGCTCCTTCTACCACATGGACCCCACCTCTCAAACTTTCTTCATTTTAAAACCAGATGCATTTGACATCAGAGCCCCTGCTCTTTCCTACAAAAAGCCAAAAGAACATTTAAGACCATGCAATCCAACCTCCTAATATTAGTCAAGTGAAAACTGAAGCCCAAGGAAGGACAATGACTTGGCCAGCTGGGCCAGCTGGGTCAGCTGGGCCAGTGGCCAAGTCAGACCAGGAACCATCAATTCTGCTACCAGGATGAATTTTTGGAAACACTGGTATCTCAGTTCTGGGGCCCTCTCTTTCATTAGTTTTCTGTGGGCTTGACAGCTGGTGGGTGAGTGTGTTGAGTGAAGAGGGAAAGGATTTTTTGATAGCTTTGTTACGCCACAGATTACAACACTTTAAGATGCCCCTCTCCCCAGCCTTCTGGCTTTTTCTGTTTCTCAAGGCAGGGCCCTGTCTCAGCCAAGTGACCTTGAAAAGACATCTGCATGTTACTGCTTCTAAAACTTGAAAGGGTGTCCGGAACTGAGAAAATGCCAAGAGAGGCAATAAAACCTGCTGGAGGTAAGGTGTTAAATTAAAACCAACTATTTTGTAGTCTGATAGCATCTTGTCAGGCCTATCTGCCTCCAAAATCCAATCCCTTCATAGAAAACTCTTGGAGCTGGTTGTGTTCTTCTCATTGTTCATGACTAGTGAGCCCTGGACCAAGCAGGTCAACTTCCCCTTCTGGAGTAAAATCTTACCCAAATATTTCTACTCCAACTCCATTTGGTGCATGTGCAGCAAGCACCTACAACCTACCAATGTCAGAGTCTGTTCATATTTGGAGGTCAATAGCCTTGGTCCCGAAAGAAAGCACTTCTAATCTGAAGTTGCCAAAACCCCTTCTTGAAACATGACATTCCCCAGAACTGAGGATGGCAGCATGAAGTCTCAGCTGGTAATTATGGATGCGGGGGTCACAAGCAGAGGCTCCAATGGTCTGTGGGCTCAATGAGGGCCAGTGGGGGATTTTCTTGGGTGTATTCATTGCTGTATTCCAGTGCCTAGAACATGCATGTGTTCATCAGCAGGTGATACACATTTTGGATGACTGTGCCCAATTAATTATTTAACCAGTGCCAGGTCTATACTAGATATAGAGCAAACAAAGACCATACCCTTTCCTCAAGGCACTTGAGCCTAGCTGAAAAAATAGACAAGTAAATATCTCTAACAAAACAAAAACAGGGACTGATTCAGCACTGTCAGAGTTTAGGAACAGCAGTGCTCATGCAGCAAAGGAGCCAGAAGCTATCACAGGGCAGGGAGTACCTGACTGGGCCTGGAAAAGTCAACAGCAGTTTTCCAGAGAAAGAAGAGGGAGGGAGCCATCCCTGAGAGAAAACCCAGGTTGCGGGGCCCAGTCAGCTTGTCTGTAAGTTTTGGGTACTAAGACACAATAATGTCTGCTGTGTGTGTGGTGAAAAGCTCACACAAGGCTCGTGCCCATTGTGGACTTTGCAGCCACCAGGTTGCAAACTAAGCACAGAAACTTGTGCCCTACCAGGGCCAGTGACCTTTGAGAGTTTATAGCTCCTAAGAGACAGCAACAGTCACTGACCAGTTGCAGAATGAAGTCATATGCAGACTAAGCAGATGGGGTTTTAGAACTCAGCTGGGGAGGCCCTGCAACAATGGTCAAAGAGAGACTAAACCCAGCCTCCCAAAGCCCAGTTCTAAACCCACCATTATCTTCCTCAAAAGGTTCCAGTGGCTCCCACTGCACACAGAATAAAGGGCAAACCCCTTGGTCCTTAAGAAGTATCCCACCCACCCCACTTTCTTCCTACACAATAGGGCTTTGAGCTCTTCCTCATGCTGGGTGCTCTGGCCCTACCAAGCTCCCCACTCCCCTCTCTTCTGCAAACTCTCCTCTGTGTTCACTGACCAAGACTAACGGCTATGAATGGGCAGTCAGGCCAGCTCAGAAATGCCAGGCAGCAGCACTGAGGGCACTGACATGCTGCAAGCAGGAAGCTGGGTCTTTGTGATGAGAACATTTAAAATCTAGTCTCTTAGCAACTTTCAAGTATATAATATAGCATTGTTGACTATAATCCTATGCTGTGCATTGAATATCCAAAACTTACTCATCTTCTAACTGCAACTTTGCACCCTTCGACCAACATCCCTCCAGGTCGTCCATCACCACCTCCAGCCTCCAGGAACCACCATTCTACTCTCTGCTTCTATAAGTTTGGCTTTTTTAAGAATCTACATACAGTATTTGCCTTTCTCTGTCTGATTTACCTCACTTGGCATAATGACCTCAAGATCCAACCATGTTGCAATGGCAAGATTTCCTTCTTTCTTACAGCTGAATGATATTGTAGAGTGTGTGTGTGTGTTAGTGTTCCAAATATTCTTTATCTATTCATCCACTGCTGTGAATAATGTTTCAATAAATATGGGACTACAGATAACTTTTCAATATCCTGTTTTCATTTCCTTTGATTATATACCCAGAAAATTGCTCGACCATATGGCAGTTTTATTTTTAGTTTTTTGGTGAACATTTACACTGTTTTCTATAGTAGCTGGACCAATTGGCATTGCTCCCACAGTGCACAAGGGTTCCCTTTTCTCCTCATCCTCACCAACACTTCACAACAGCCTTCCCAAGAAAGTCTCTGATGTCTCTAGGCCTCAGTTTCCACCTCTGTCAAAATGAGAATGACATGAATGTCCACCTCACTGAGTTGTTATAAAGAGTAAATGAATACTCTTACTATACTATACTCTATACTATACTATACTATACTATACTCTAGTATTACTCTATACTATAGTATTTATAGTATAAATACTATAAACTATGAAATGCTTTGGAAAAGCAATGTCTTACTAAATCAAGCATCAGCACCTGACTCTTTCTTCACATCTCCCAATGTCTGGAGCCAGATCCCAACACCACGTACCAGCTTTGTGACATGGAATGAGTTACTTACTCACCCTGGGCCTCCATTTCCTCATAATCAAAGTGGAGAAAATAATGGTCATTACTACATAAAGTTGTTATGAGGATTAGGGCAGCTAATAACATAAACCACTTAGAATCGGTAAGCACCATGGTAAGTTAACTAAAATTTTTATTTTCATTAAATGTGGTATTGCTCTGTCCAAAACAGAGCCAAGAACAGTTCTTGGCCTGTCCAGGAGGGGACACCCTTGTTGGTCTGTCACATGGAATGTGCCCTGCGACAATTCATAAATAGCTTCCCTTAAATTAAACTCAAAATCTCAAAAGCTTGCTTTTAGTTCCTTCTCAGAGATAGGGAA